>AJFK01000305.1:0-233722 GCA_000467715.1 Hysterium pulicare CBS 123377 | reverse complement strand
CAATTCACCCCGGAGATCATCCTCCCCGCCGCCTCCCTCCTCGCGCACGCCGAAGTCGACGTCATAGGCTGGAGCGGCACGGCTGCGGGCTGGCTCGGTTTCGGCGCCGATGAGGAATTATGTCGACGGATAACTGAGGCGACGGGGATTCCGGCTACGACGTCCGTGTTGGCGCTTAATAAAGCGTTGGGGTTGTTTGGGGTGCGGAAAATGGGGCTTGTGACGCCTTATCTTGATGATGTGCAAGCTCGAATCATCGAGACGTATCGGGGGTTCGGGGTTGATGCGAGTGTGGAGAGGCATTTGCGGATTGAGCGGAATGTGGATATTGCGGAGTTGGGCAAGGAAGAGTTGGAGCCTTTGGTTGGGGAGGTGGTTGACGAGGGGGAGGGGCTTCAGGCTGTTTGTATGTTTTGTACGAATTTGGGGAGTGCGAGGTTTGTGGAGGAGTGGGAGGAGAGGTATGGGGTTCCGGTTTTTGATACGGTGACGACGGTTGTTTGGGATGCGTTGAGGATGTGTGGTGTTGATACGGGGCAGATTAAGGGATGGGGGAGATTAATGCAGGTGTGAGGGTGCATAAGATATATCACCATTTTCTGGGCTTGTAGTGAGTAAAAATTGAAAGAAACATTAGGGTAGTATGTCTTTTATCATTGGTGAAGTCTTCCCACGTCTTCCCTGAGAATCTTGGGCCTCTATGTGGCCTTCCTGACCTACTTAGTCGTTGCTTCTTCAGGAACGAGATGTGCGGTGCGCCAGAGGTCTAGGCGAGGCCGGAGAGAAGAGTATCGCAAAACCAGGTGTGTCCAGTACCATTAAAGGATCGAACTATCCTGCGCAGATTACAAATCCGGATAAGCACAGTCAGTATGAACGTGCTTGGTACCATAGCATCGAAGCTCCGTAACCCTTTTCGCGGACTGCCATGCCAGATGCCAGACCATTCCCAAAGGTAGTCTAGTGCGGGTAGACGCCGCTAGCATTACCATTTTTCGGTCGGTATCCATCTCTTCATGTCCCTTTATAAGAAGTCCGACGAGTAACCGGCAATTCCTTCCTAAACATCTCAAACGTAACCTCAGCATCCTTTTTCGCCCCTTTCTTCCCCTCCCCAAACAATTCGTTCTTCAAACTCTTCGTTTCCGCCGCCATCAATTCCTCGGGTTCCAGGCCAGTGCGCTCCTGCGCGGCTCTTGCTACTGTAAATGCAGCCCGCAGCTGGTTCATCTTATACCCTTCCTTGACCAGTTGACTATTGAATTGGGCATCTTGCCATACGGCATACATCCCGACGGACCAGATCATGTGAGCGATAACAAAGACGGCGGAAAGCATTGTTGAGAAACCCCATTGGTAGGTTGGGTTGTTGGTGTCGGGCATACATCGAGAGTTGTTGTCCAGGTAGTCGTCCTCGTAGCCGGTGTTGTTGTAGCACCATCCACTGGTGTAGTTGAGTGTGTCGACGGGGTAGACGTGATTGTCTATGGTGATGTTGAACGTGCTGTTACCTTGAAGCAATGGGTCAGATTGACGTTGGATGGGGACGTGGAGGTACTTACAATTATAGACTTTGCTGCCTTCCACACCATTATTCTCATAGTCGTATTGAAAAGTTTGTGTGTTGTTCGTATAGTTGTAGACACCTAAGGATTTGTTAATTGGCCAGTATGGAAAAAGCAGATCGGAACTCGAGAATTACATGAACTGTAGGCGACGTCTAACTGATAATCATACTCCATTTTGGTGAAGGTTGTTATTGTGCCATTTGGAAGTTGGCAGTCACCTAGTAAGCAATTAGCCTCATATACGTCTCAATTTGATTGAGATACAAACAATCCGCTTGTCGAGAGTAGTGAATTTCTTCCCAGCTCTCAATCGCCTCCCAATTGTAGAGACAACTTCCATTCTGGACGCCAATCTTGTAACCGTCATAGACGATAAATCCATCTTTGAAGTCATGTGCGCTGACAATCTGTTGGCCCCCATTCAATAGAGAAACGTATGGTATTGACGTGCTAACGTAACCGGTCATGGCGCTGAGGATGGTAGGTAGGGCAAGAACATAAGACATGCAGACGATTAGGAACAAGAATAACGCAACTGTTCGCCTGCTGCGGTGTCGAGCCAAGTCTTTTAGAAGAGCCCACATGGATGTCAAACTTGGTCCATTCAAAGACAGGTGGAGAAAAGTACGGTAAGGCGATGGGTGTCGTTCAATCGCGCGAAGGAGAGCATCAGTAAAGACGATGTAACTGATGAACCACGCAAATAGCTGGACACCTTTGCCGATGATAAGATCCCAGGAGACGTCGATGACTTTGGCTTGCGCGAAGGACATTGATCCGAAGACGAAATCTAGAGTGAAGAGTCCCTCAATGCCCGACACGGTCGAGTTCTGCAATTCGCCCCAACTCTCGCCGCAAGATATATATTTGCTAGCAAAAGGTGACTTTGCCCCGCCGAAATAGGAGTTTGAATCCGCCGTGCTTGCATTTACGAAGTAGGGGGTCCACAATCCCACGAAGGGGGCGATACCAAAAGCGAGGAGTAGAATGAAAGCTATCGATTGTTTCTTTGTAGGTTTTGCCTTCTTTAGTGCTGGGACCAAACCATGCTTTAAGAATGGGGGAATCTTCTGGATTGTGGGCAGTGTTCGCTCCTTGAGGAACTGAAAACGTTGAATCCAAGGGCCTTGGGCGGGTTCCTTTTTCATTTCATTTTCGTTGAGGACATCTTCATCCCAACTCGAGGAGTATGTTGTCGAATGGTCCTGAAATAAGTCGTGATCCACGGGAGTGTAGTCTTTCCTCTCCATTATCGTGAACGGCATCCAGGTACATCATCGGAATGGTGGAACGATGGGTAGTGAAAAGACATTAGGAAATTTAAGAGTCAGCACAGGTCATTGCGTCGGACGATCTTTTGAACGTCGGTGGACGCGGATGTTCGAGGCGCAGCAGCCTTGCGAACCCTGCAATGTTTCACCAGATCCTTTCGAAAAAAGGCTTGACCTAGCTTATCAGCATTAATCTTAACTCTAAATGGCATGGCTAATGAGACGACGATTATTAGGCCAAGCATCCTTCGCATCCTTCGAACCCTTAGCGATTACATATTGATACGAGTGACATCTTGCCAGGGGCACCTGCTGGATTTAGGAGGGTTAAAAGCAACTCTCAGAACTGTGACTGTCTCCGAAGTGTATGAAGAAGCATGTAATAAACTGCAGTATAAAGAATTCATGATGCAGGTGTAGAGGAAATCAATGGTAGCTAGCGGAGGGCAGAAGAGTTTTAGGTTGGGGGCTAAAAATAACCCTGGATTCCAAAATCTGGTAACTCGAACGGAAGTTCCCATCATCTGCATAAGACATCATTCCTTTATCCAGACGTCCAGTTACACGAACCTTTCCTGCAACCCATCTTATGGCCGCTCAGAACTATCATGCTATGTTCTACTTCATGGGTATATTATGCAGTCAAAGCTATATGCAAATTGAGGTATCTTAAAGCTACAACGCCCATTCCTCACTGTTATCAGCCGCCGAAACAAAAGGCTCATCTACAAGTTTCACAGCCAATTCACTACATAGTACGCTGTAAGGTGAAAGTCAATTAGTAATGATGCAGATCCCGAGGAGCATGGGTGGAAACTTACCAAGAAGATCCTACCAGGGCGTCCAATTCCCTGATAGCCTTTTCTCGCTTCGCACCGACACTTACTCCTTTGCTAACCTCAATCTGTAGTTCCTGAATCCTCTTGCCCTTGGTGATCCCGGCCAACTCTACGACCTTCTTGCCCAAGCAATCGCTATGGAACGCATGCTGACACGGGAATACGAAGAATTGTCTTGCTAGAAGAGGCAAGCCACATACGTAACACTTTTCCCCTGGTTCGACAATTGCATAACGTTGATCCAGCGCTTTGATGTCGGTCTTGATGTGTGCCGCTGTTTCTTCACTTTCATCCATTTCTTTCTTCAGTGTGTCGATTTGGCGGGAGTATTCCTCCAGTGCGGCGCAGATTTCTTCTTTGAAGTCGTCGATGACGACGAAGTCTGGGAAGAATGGTATCAAGTCTTCTATCCTTAACAACTCGCATCGTTTCAAAAAGTCAATAGCTGTCTTGATCCCTGATGACTGCGAAATCACCTTCTTGGCAACCGCTAACCAAAGCTTCTTACGAAGAGCTGGGTCTGTATCTGAGCGATCGGCTACGCTGCTAGCCAACTCAATTTCATCGTATTTGAGCGCAAGGTCAACTGCTTGAACATATTGGCCCATTGAGCTGTAGATATGGACGCAACTTTGCACACGCTTGTGTTGGATGCACAGTCGAAGGGCAAAGTCCGCATCATAGTCTTGCTCATTGGCGTACGATTGCCCTTCTAGATAGGAGAGGAGCGCAGATTCGTCGCTGGTAGGATGGGAGGCGTATATGGAGATGAGAGTGTTGTGAATGGCTGCATCAGTGGATTGATGTTGGTTGATTTCGAACTGCAGATAGCGAACCGCCTGATTCTGGGTTAGTGGGACTTTTGTGATATTATTGTAGTTCAGAAACGCCGGGATGAGCTTCCTAGCATCGAGGTTAACCTGCCTCATCATTATCTCGACGAGGTCTACAGGTACATTCGCCATCAAAACGCTGCTGTACTTGTAGAAGATTCCCGGATCAGTTTGCTTCTTGAGAACAGATAACGATTCCTGCCATCGCTCTCTTTGGACCCAATATGCTAGGACATAACTGTAGTCATTCACGACCGTCGCGAAATACAGTAGTTCTTCCTCTCTTCCGTGACTGCTGATTATCTCATAAACGGTCTTCCGATCCAAGTCTGCCTTGTATTTGCTGGCAAAGTCTTGAAACTCCCGTCGTGTCGTGGACAATTGATCTTGACTCTCTGCTGTGTTCATATTCTCGGACAACTCAGCCTTCGTCGTGATCGTGTCGTCGAGCGTATTTAATTTTGCCATGTATATCTCCACAAGCCATGTTGCTAACATAACCCGCTGCATAACATTTGCTTTCTTTATTGACGATAACTTTGTTGACAGATATTTGCGCAACGCGTCTTGCTCGCTTTTGTCGATGAAAGTGAGGGCCACTTGCTCGAAGGGTTTTGTACTTCGTCCATACACTGCAGCAGCTTCTAAGTATTGGCCTTTCCCAACCAGATAGTCACCAGATGCAGTAGCAACTGCATCTTTCTGAGCCGATGTTTTCGCAAACTGAGAAGCTGCCTCAAAGTGTTGCGATTTTAACATAATCTTCCAGACGTCTCTGCTCTCATCCGTGATGACAATTTCAAAGATCTCCTGCGTGGTAAACATCCAATAAGTATTCTTCTTGATGTCAGCTACTAGCGCAAGTGCACTCTGTCCGGGTTCCAGAACCACTTGATCAAGGACTATTGAGTCGTCCAATCTATTGATCGCGACGATTCTGCCTTCGACCAATTGAAGAATATGCCATTGACTGAGAATCATTGACGAAATCGGATCTTGAGTCTTTCGGGGACGTCCACCGGCTGTTTGTGATGGGGGTATTTGAGATCTTGGCAACATCTTCATGTCCGCAAGGACCTTACTACCCATCTCAGATGTATCTGTGGAAATAGCGAGCTTTCCGTGAAGAACACCCTGTGACGTTAACCATGCGAACACTCTTTCGGAGCTGGTAGGACCTGAACCTGGAGTATCCTCAAGCTCAGGAGAAACAGTCAATGTCGACGGAGTACCGGCCACGGCTCCATTTACCTCATAAACATTAGGAGACTCGCTGTCGAATAGCTTTGAGAAGATTGATCCACTCCCTTCGGACCCATGCCTCCCGATCTTCCCTGCGAAATGTAGAAGTTTCGAGGGAGTAGCCACCACGACCCTCCGGAGATCTGACCGCCCTGGTATGAGGTCTGTCCACAATCCAGTGATTGGACCATCAGGTGTCTTATAAACGCCCTTTAAGTATCTTTCCTCTCGCCGATAGAACTCCGTCGAGGGTTCAATGTATACCTCATAGGCATTTCCATCTGACGCTCCAACTAGTATTTCTCTCGTGGATGCGGTAGGTTGCGAAGGATTCCATGAAATGCTCTCTATTGGAACCCCCTTTAATCGCGACAGCGGTCTGGGTGTGCGGGACTGGGTATGTAGGTAATAGTTCTCAGCGAGGGTGGTCGTAATGATTAGGTGGGAGGCGGACGGATCGAGAAACAATCGTCGAATTATTCCAATCTCACTTGGCTTCTTTGGCAAGTCAATGTCTATATTTCAGTGAGCGAGTGTTCCGGAGAGGTGGAGATACGGTAAAGTGCTACCAACCATCGATATCTGCGGGACTATCCAGGTCTATGCGAAGAATGCGCCCGGTCGAAAGCGCTAGGATCAGAACATTATTTGCGACTTCCGCTGCAACGAAGTCGGAAGAGATAGCAAACTGGAGAGAAACTCTTTCTATATTGAACATAGGGAGAGATGTATCGAGATCATTGGCGTTGCTTGAGCTCGGCGCAACATAGCCGCTGGAGATGTCGAGGGCCATGATTGGGAATATGGTAGGGTGGGTATATGCTGGAGACCGCTCTCATTCTCTGCGAAGTTGTTTGAGCCGCACCAAAGAACAATCGTATAACAAAATCGCCATGATAGTAGATGCCTGATGACGACCGAGCTCCCAGAGCTTCAAGGCTAGCCGGATAAACTTCGGCTTTCGCACTCGCTGGAGAATCATCTTTCCGGCATTCGCGTCGCGTTTCGCGCTTTTGAAAAATGATATATCATTCTTCTCCTTGGTGAATGTTGCACAAATCCTTCAGTTATCATCTACGCGTCGATCTCGCTATGTCTTCTTACCTTTTCTCCCCTCGATGTTCGATTTCGGCCCTTAATTGCCGGCGAATTCCAAGCTCAATCAGTCAATTTCATAGTTCATTACGAATAAAATGGTTCCAACCAGGCCGGACATGAAAAGAAAACGTGCAACGTTCATGTAAAGGGTCTCCTCCATGCGTCTCACCTGTCGTTACTCATTCTTTACAGGACTATCAGCCAAGAAATGGTTGAGATCAGAGTCGAGCCATATCAGAAACCCTTCAAGTTCTACAAAGACATGCTTTGTAGTTACTCTGAGTATTTTCGTACTTTATTCCGAAACACGTCTGGCGACAATGATCAGCGGTATCTTGAACTTTCCGACATCAGTGAACGCACCCTTCGCATCTTTCAACAGTGGTTGTATTCGCAATCAGTCAATACCGACCTCGAGTTCACGGTGAGGAAAGCTGTCAAGCAAACCAGCACTCCATCAAACGTTAAGCTGTCTCCGAGCACAAGAGGACAAGTACCCAGCGTCGAGGTCAAAGTAGATCCGGAAACGTATGACAAATTCATTGGGGTTCTGCTTGATCTCTATATCATGGCCGAGCGTTACGATACATTGCTATTAAGGCAGGATGTTATGACGTTGATGCATCGTTACAACGACAAATTCAGATTCTACCCTGGACTTGCCAATGTCCCAAGAGCATTCGAGATGCTCCCAGTTGAATCGATGTTCTGCCAGTATCTCGTCAACATGAACGCTATCAACTGGAAGCCGGAGCGAGGCCACGACAGCTTTGGGGGAAACCTTTACAAAAGTTTGCCGTGGAACTTCCTCATGCACGTTGTGCTAATCAACACACAACGAGCAAATGTTCAAAGCGACTATGGTTGGTGGCTCGATGAAGTGCAAGATATCTGCAGATATCATGAACATAAGAATGAGAAGGAGCAAGAAGTTTGCATGAAACGGAAAGAGCGGGACTGGTATGTTCAGCATAATTTCTACCAGGCCTGCATGACTATGGCCAAGAAATGAATATATCGCACTACGAACGCTCAGCACGAAATGGCTTATGGTAGGAAAGGAGATCAATTACATCCACTCGCACTGGTCCACTTTTTAAATCGAATCATGGAATATGGGGCGTGTTTAGACAACATCTTGTAAGACACCATCGGTGCAGGAAAATTCACGTCAATGCTACTTCTTTATCTGGGCTAGCCTTCAAGTGTCGAAGCTCGCCGTGATAAACATTCACTCTATCGTGATGTCATGTGATGTCACTCCACGCGAGCTCGCTTATTGTTCAACAATAGTTTCACGTACTCTTCGAACCATTATTCTCCCAACTCTCGTAGCAGATTGATTCAAAGTATCCACCACATGGTTTCAGTGGCGCCGCAGAAGCGAAAGAGGCCTAACTTCATGTAAGTAGCCTTTGAGCACTGAAAATTTCCCTGCTGAGGTTATTGCCAGGACTATGGACCAGACTTTCGTTGAGGTCAAAATCGGTTCCGAAGGCATACCTTTTAGGATGCATAAAGAACTACTATGTTACTATTCCAAATATTTCCGCAATGCTTTTCAGGGCTCCTTTAAAGAGAGTGAAACCCACTCAATTGAATTGCCGGACGTGGGAAAGACCACGCTCGGTCTCTTTCAGCAATGGCTTTACTTCCAGGTCTCGAGAAAGGATCCTTAGCCCATGCCCCACGTACCTGATGAGCCCGATGAGCCTCGCAAATCAAACGCGCCTGAGGAGCCTGGAAACCCCAGGCTACATGGATCTGACTCCGACCTCGACTACGAGTCTTACTCTGATTCAGTGTCTACGCTCTCCGAAAGTTCATTGTCAGAGTTCGAGCGAGCCAAGAGAAAGATAATCCTGAGTAGTACTTGGCTAGAAGACAAATATGACCTCAAGCGTTAGGATACATTCATCTACTCTTTGACACTTATCTCATCACTTCACAAAACCTACACAAGTAGAGCTAACAGATGTGGTGACCGTCTGCAGACTCTTCTTACCGAGACCTCACGGATGTGTTCCTGGATATGTACATATTCGCCGATCAATACGATACACCTCAACTCAGACGCGACATCATGACAGTAATGATGGATTTCAACAATGTTACCAGCTTTTCTCCTTCCCTACCCTATATTGCAAAAGCTTACAATAATCTGCCGGAGAAGTCGCCTTTTTATGAGTACTTGTTAAAGCAACAAGCGCTATATTGGAATCTCGACTATGACATGGACGTTGATTATGACGAACTGCCAAGGGACTTTCTCCTCGAGCTGTTGTTACTGAATACTCGACTAGCTCGCGATGGTTCAGATTGGGTGTGGGATGAGCTCAAGCAGGAGAGCCTGGACTGCTGCAATTTCCACAGGCATTCAAACCAAGAGGAAAAAGAAGCTTGCCGCATCGGCCGATCAACTGATAGGATCTTCCTCAACAACTTCCTCAAAGCATTCATTGAATGCAAAAAGCAGTCGGAATAGCATTGCGCGAGCGCTTTGCGCCCTTTACAGCTGTTCTTCATACCGTTTACATCCTCCGAACTTGATATGCTTACCTTGGGCTTGGGATCATGTCCATAGGTTGGACATGATAAGTCGGCATTCGAAGGACAGTTGTTCTCCAGACGATTCCTGTACCTAATTACCTGTGTAGTGCTTTCAGTGCACACAGGCTCTAAAATGCTCTGTGCTTCTATAGCATTGTGCCTGATACGTGAAAAGTTAGTGTGCTAGTTAGTGTACGCCCTCACATACTTTTGAACTTCGCTCCCTCAATCTACAACTCGCGTTCGTCCCTGGGTAATACATAAACACGCTGTCACATGATTGCGCGTCAGATCCAAGGTTTCACTTATGTAGCACTCGTCCCCCTCTTGACTCCTAACCGAAACATTCAACCTACACAAATCCAACTGAGCTTCAGACAAACACCACAATGGCTGCATCGAAGCCCCGCAAGAGGAAACGGCCTACTTTCATGTGAGAAATACCTGTGTCTATATTACTACGGTCGCTCAATACTTATACGCGCTTCAGGACGATGGATCAGACTTTCGTCGAAATCAAAATTGGGCCAGACGATGGAGTGCCATTCCGGATGCACAAAGAGCTACTTTGTTACTACTCTGAATACTTTCGCAATGCGTTCGAAGGTTCGTTTAGGGAGAGCGAAGCCCTGTCCATCGAACTTCAAGATGTGAAGAAGAGCACGGTCGGAATCTTCCAACACTGGCTCTACGCCCAACCTTCGAGACACGAGAAAGGAGTTATAGAAGTGAACGGGGATGGTTGTGATGACTCTCATGGATCTGGTGGATGCAGCTCTAATACTGGCACTGGTTCGGCGGATCCTGATACAAGCTTGGACAAATCCGATGACTCCGAGGAGACGCTAGTCTCCGAAGCCATCAACGATCTAAATGATCAACTCGCAGCATATGCACCACGTCAGAGAAAAAAGGGAGGCTGGAAACTCCAAGAAACTTGGCTAGAGCCTGAACACCGACGTATGTGGCCCATTCAATTTTTACTCAGTCGCAGGAGGAGCTTGGTAAAACTAACAAAAGCGTTGAACTTGTGTAGAAAAATTGGGTCGGCATTTGACCACCATCTTCCTCGAACTTTATATTTTGGCAGATAGGTATGATACACCACAGCTCAGACGCGATATTATGACCGTTATGATGGAGTACCATTACTTTACCAGACGTCATCCCAATCTCAACTACGTCCAAAAAATATATGACAACCTTCCGGATCAATCTCCCTTTTGCCAATACATAGTAAAGATAAGCGCGATGCGGTGGCACCCAGATCAAGATAAAATTAACGCCAAAGTCTATGACAGTCTCCCAAGGGAATTCCTCCTTGAGCTCCTGTTCCTTAACACACGAAGAGCTGGCAACACAAAGCTGGGAATGGATATTCAAAAGGAAACTCTAGATTGTTGCAACTTTCATGAGCATGATACCCAAGAGGAGGAATTGACTTGCAAGAAAGGTCGGTCTAGCGATGCCGTGTTTCTAAACAACCTCCTGAAGGCATGCGTTACAAGCAGCCAACTGACATCTTGACCCTCCCGTGCGGCTTCGTAGCCCACTTACTTCTATCATACTCAACAGACGCGTTTGGGAAGGCTGTCCAGGTGAGGGAGAGGATGTCTCTAAATGATACTCTGGGCGGGAATGATATTCCTTTGGACTGCTGGCCTTCAATTCGTTCTTTGCGGCTGAAAGCAATTCCAGAGGTACTTCTGGCATCTTCTTTATAAGCAACTTATGACTGATGCGATGGGACAATACGCACAGGAGGAAGTAATGCCCCGGAGCGACTTGTTTCATTCAGCATTGCTTCCTGCTGCTAGTATCATGGCATCGACAGCATATTTGTTAACAATGCGACATATGAAGACAGGCGTCATCTATACCAATTCTGTCTCTAATTAGTACTTTGAATGACAGTACGGTCTGGGGCTCTGTGTGCGTTCTTTGGACTTTTTCTTGCCAGATAGGGTCAGTACTAACAGTAGGTTTTTGTTGAACTTTGGAAGTTCAAACACTGTGTCCGCACTCTCCAACTTCCTAGTGATGTTGCCGTACGTTCTTACGCTATCTGCCTTTCTGTCCTGATGGTTTCTTGAGCATTGCCATGCTTGTTGTGCAACCGTAGTGATACATCCCTGAACAGAATAATCAACATAGGCTCCGACATGAGATGACACCTAGCTAGTTGTGAGACATTGGAAATCCGTGGAATTTGTTCTATCACAGTACATAGCTGATAGAGTTGGTGGTTGAAAGGCAAAGTCGCATAAATCTCATTGATGGTCACGTGCGCAAACCTTGGCATGAACTCGTCATGCCCAGGTTCAAAAAGTTGGAAGACAGCTCAAGACAAGGGTTGTACAGGATTTCAGCGAGAGGATTTTTGGTGACAATATGCTTCATTTTGATATTTAGCAGATTAACACATCATTTGCAGAGATGATGGCCCAAAGGCTAGCTAAGCAAGCACGCCGGTGTTAGAGCAGACATCTGTTTTTGAAATGCAAACAACTCCCGATTTGACCTCAATATAGAATTGACCAGCTTCCCAATACCCTGCCAGTTCCATCGCAGTTTGTTACTTCCATCCTGAATTTCCAATAGCCCAGTCGTTTTCCGTCGTCCGATGACCGGCGATCGTCGAGTGACGTAGAGAGGAAAAGATTGAATAGTCGAAAGCTCACAAGTAAGACGCTCGTGGATGTGATTTTTCGTTGGTTGTGACTTCGAAACTTCGAGGCAGTTGAGGGTTGCTGTGATTGAGGGGCGAGACATTTATTTGCTGCAGGAGATTAGCCACGAGTGACCAGCGTTTACGATTCGCATATACATACCTGCGGGCTCTTGTTTTTCTCCTCTTACGTTTGAGGCGTCGAACTCGCTTCTTTCTCCACTTGGCTCTCATCTTCGATAACTAGGTGATCTTTACAGGTATCGAGTTAGCTTTGGCTACATGGAGTGGGTGAGGGTGGAAATTGGCAGTCAACGATGTTTCAACGACATGCAAAGTGCTGATTGGAACCCATTGAGCACTTTGAAGGGGGTAATTGCGAGACTTACATCGCTGTCGAGATGAGTGTCGTTGGTTGATGAAGAAGAAACTGCAGAGGGGAAGCTCTCAAAGATGTGGTGTGCGGAGCTCGCTCGCTTAGAGGCCTTGAACTTAGCCATTTGCAGATTAGCTATCTTGGCACTTGGCTTCCCTAACAGTACCTCCAAACTTCATCCCAATGGTCTTTTCCCCATTCTTATGTAAGCTGTTTACCTGGTTCGTACTCCAGCGCAAGAGGAAGGCTAGGTGAGGGGATGTTGGTGAAGGATGGCAGGTGAGACTGTAGCGTACCTCGAGGTTCGGCTCGCTGGTAAGAGTCAGCAGGGTGAGTAGCGACAGTGAGCATGACCTGTATCTTCGAGATTCTAATTCAAAGGCAGATACGGAGGTTCACATTCCAATACATGGCAATGAAGAATTCTACCTCGGCAGAAATGCCCAGCTCTGTCGTCGCCACTGGCCTGACCCCAACATATCAAACAAACATCTTCGAATCCATTGTCTCCTTTATGAGCAGGATCCAATTGCGGGGATTCCACCTTTTGTGTACGCCGCTGATGTGTCGACTAATGGAACCTATTTGAAGAAGAACAATGATTCCGGTGATGTCCTTATGGGTCGAAAGAACGCTTCTTATCTTCTTGACGATGAAGACGAACTTCGCATTTCTCCTCGTGTCACTCTTATATACCACTCAATGTTCGAGACTCAGGAAGTTACTCTAAGCAAGTTGCAACGGCAAGAGCAAAAGGTCCGACCCAGTGTCTTCGGTTCTTTGATGATATGACTAATTCCACCAGCTCTTCGCTAATCGATATCTCATTACCAATCGGACTCTCGGGGCTGGCGGCTATGGGAAAGTCTTCATGGCCCTCCATCAAAAATCTCAACGACAGCTCGCATGTAAAGTGATTGACCTTTGCCACATCCACGCAAAGTTACAGGCTCTAGATCTGCACAGTGACACAAACCTAACGGACTACTACGCATATGTAAATGTACTTACAGGCCAGGAAGCATCTCCTGATCCATCGCTCACTCGAAAACGGTGGCCAAGCAGAATTCAGAAGTGCTTTCGTGAGTTCGAAATTCTGAAGGATCTGGATCATGTTCGAACCATTCAGTCAACCCCTTATGTACGATGCTGACTCTTCTTTAGCCGAACATTATTACCATCGAGAAGGTGTTCTGGAGTTCAAGCAGCATGTAAGGAGCAGACGCAATGACAATTAAGATAGGTGCTAATGCTTGTGAGATACATATTTCAGGAGCTAATCACTGGCGGAGACCTTTTCTCTTACATCGAATACAAAGGGGGTCGGTTGTGCGATGTCGAAGCAGCAGTGATCATACGGCAAATTCTTAAAGGTGTAGAATACCTTCACAACCGTGGTATCGTGCATCGGGATCTCAAGCCTGATAACATACTTATGACCTCACTCGCTGATGGAGCTCGACTTGTTATCACGGACTTCGGTAGTGCTAGGTATCTTCCGGTTTCAGACGAAAAAAGTCAGCCGAAGATGCTGGCTAGAAAGCGAATGTTTTCTCTCGTCGGAACTCTTGAGTACACTGCGCCGTGAGTGTATTTCATTTACCGAATGATAGAATTCTAATCATTTCAGCGAGATACATAAACGGAACAGTGCAATTGCCGCAGATCATGGATATTCGAAGAGCGTCGACATGTGGTCGATAGGATCCATCACCGCTGCCCTCCTTTCGGGAGACGTTATCTTTACTGACAGGAACCATCAAGATTACGAAGACAATGCAAGAGAGGTCGTTCTCGAGCTCGCAGCCGCATGTGATCTCAGCGTGATGGACGATCCAGACCACCCTGCATGGAGTCAAGTGGGTCATCGGCCAAAGCACTTCATCAGAAACCTTCTCGTCCTCGATGAGCGCAATCGGATGGCTGTCTCCGAAGCCCTGTCACATCCTTGGTTTACCAACAAGTGTTATGCTGCAGAGTTCGAAGCCCTCTACGAGCGAGCTATCGAAGAGTGGCGACCCCGCCGGAAAGTTTTTCGACTAGTTGAACCGATCACCTCGGACTCCACTTCACTTTTTACTAACAACGGCTTGCCAAAAGGACTGCTGAGCAATGCTATTGTGTCGCGTTACTTTGCACCTCCTCGCAATTCTCCTTCACGGCCAGACCTTCATCAAAACATAACAGTTTCGCAGACTCGGCGAGCAAATACTCCTCTTCCAACCATATCAGAAGAGTATGAAACGTTCGATCTCGACGATGTCGACACTGTCGAATCAAACACTTCCCTAAGACCGTCTCAAGAAGAGACAATCGACACATCCATGGACCAGTTAACTCTTGATCAAAATACAGCGGATTCCAACCACTCATTTGCAGCAGCCGAAAACGAAGACTCCGACAGTCTCGGAGCCATATCTCAAGACCACTCATCCGCAAACACCACCGACCATGTTTCCGACTCGCCAATTCCGGACTATGATAGTATCCATTCAGCAACGCCCAAACACCAAATTGATCCAGAGAGCTTCCCAGAACCTCCACCTCGCCCGCCGAAACGGAGACAATCTACCTTTGTGGAACCCATCGATGCCGATTTTTACGATCGTTTGTCTCAGGGCAGTACCTCGGGGTTTGTGTCGGCCAAGTATTTTGCGCAGGAGCTTTCGAAGAGGAGGAAGGTTATTGGGTTTGCGAGTGTGGGTCGTTGAGCTCGCTGGGGATTTTTTTTCCTACTGACTTGAGATTTGCTAATGTTCTGAGAGAAATGATTTAGTCGGTCAAAAAGGTTAGGCATCGGAAGATCATCTGTGTTGACTTTTCTGTACTGATGACTAAATCAAGGTGTATTATCTATAACAATATATTTTAGAAGCATGTAATGTAATTGATGGTTTTAATCTACTCTTTCACTCAAGCATAAACAAGGAGGCAATGAGTTAGCAAGAGAAGAGAAGATCTATTTCTTATACCCCCAAACCCAGCCTTAGGCCGCATATACCAAATCCCACAGACTAATTACTCGATCCCCAAAAAGGTATTCTCGCATCCAAGTCTCCCTCATGCCAAACCCCTACCCCAAACCAAAACAAACTAAACATCCCATCCTCCACGTCCCAACCCTCCCCACTACGACCAAAACCCGAGTCAGTCACAGAGCCCTCAAAAGACCACCAAATCCTTCAAACAAAATCCTCATCTTCCTTGAAGTGCAGACTATTCTGCCTCACCTCCCTCTGAACTCTCACACCCTCACCACCCAGCCTCGAAGGTCCCGCAGCCCAAGCCTGCGTAGACAAAGACGTCGGTTCCAAACCAAAAGTAGGCGAGGACTTAGTCGGTGATATCATGTCATCAGTCGAACGTTTCTCGAAAGAGAACATTGGGAGGATGGGAAGCGTTTGTTTCGAGCGGGAAAAGATGCCGAAGAAAGAAAGGCGGTGTTTGGGTTCGGGTGAGGGTGAGGAGGAATAGGGATGGAGAAGGATTGGAGCGTTGAAGGAGGGAGAGCGGAGGGTGTTTGTGTCTGTTGTGAATGTTGATGTTGTCGTTGTGGCTTTCTTCGAAGAAAACATGTTCTTTGTTTTACTGGATAAGCTCCACCAACTTCCCTGCCTCGTCCTGGTCCCTTCACTCGATGAAGAGCAAGTCTCGGTTTCGTATAGTCTTGGAAACACTTTCCCCAGCCCCATTCCGAGAAGGATATTCTTGTATAAAGTGTGCGCATCCTTACCCGTCCCGAACGTGAAGAAAACAACGAATCCATACGCGACTCTTGCCCAGCGGTCGAAGATCGCAGTTCCGTAACTGGGAATTGTGATTATGATGTTCCAATCCGGGCCGTGGACCCGACTCCAGGAGTAGGGATCCGAGATGAGTTCGACATTGCGGTAGAAGGCGTAGAACTGGACGGGGAGGACGCCGATGATCATGATTAGGGACATGATTAGGAGGCGCAGGAAGCGGGATTTGGTTGTGTTCCTGGCGGAGATGAGGCGGGAGAATTCGGCGCGGTAGCGGAAGAGGCGGTAGATGAGGAGGACTGGGTTGTGTTAGCGGGATGATGGTGTTGGAGGAGTTGGGGAAGCTTTACATGAATAGTAGACTCCGACTAGTGAGATGAGTACAGGCCACATATGAACGAGTACTACGCTTGGCCAGCTGGGATCGAACGCGGGATTGCAGCCGGAGATACCCCAAAGGAAGTAACGGGCGGGTTGGACGACGTAATAGACCAACATCATGAGTAATGGAAACCCAAAACAATAAAGTATCTCCAGCACGTATTCCTTGATTCTCTGAGATCTCGGTGGAGCGATGATGATATTATTGGTATCCATGACCTTTGCCAGCTTCCCGACGATGCAGGCAAGAGCAGCGGGGAGTGCGACTTCGCTGCCAATGAAGAGTCGTACCTCGACATCGCAGAGTCCGTTTCCGTTCCACCATTCTTGCACGTTGTCGCGAGGCCAGATTAGGGCGTTGATGATGTTCGTGACGTTGAGGAGGAGGATCCAGAAGATGAGGCTGGTTGCGGCGATGTTGCGTTGGCTGAAGTGCCAGATGAGAGGGGGAATGTCGAGAATCACTGTGATGGCAGCCAGTGTTGGTAGTATGATGGAAGTCGTATAAACTGGGTAGATTGTGGAGTCCATTGTGGCGATGAGAGTGGCGAATTGTCGGTCAGTGGTTGATCAGTGGCTGATTCCAAAGACTCTTGAACTCTTCAACGCTGTACAACAATCTCCCAATGAACGATAAGAGCTTTAGGTTAGAATGACTTGCTGCTGCGTGTGATTGGGTCGTGTGGCATATGCTTGTGGCAGCTAGAGAGATTCAAAGAGATAGATTCAAAGAAGTTCTTGAGTGTCAATCCAAGAAAAGAAAAAGAACCAAGTTATTGTATTGTGGAAGGAAAGAGTATGAAGAGTATGAAGATTTACTTGGTGCTGAGAGGACATCATGTGCGTTCGGCATAGACTTGCTGAATAGGGTCAATAGCCTTCAATAACCTCAATACGGGCCTCAATAGAGCTCCTGTTTCAGATGCACCAGAACGACAAACCTTTTTTTTTGCAACGTTAACGACAAATAGAAATGAATAGACACAACAAAGCTTTCCGCGTGCATATCTAGACCAATCTAATCCTAGCTTACCACGATTTGAGGTATTTTCTCGTGGTGCTACGTGAGACATGGTGGTAGCTGTAGACTTCCGGATAAGGGTCTGAATAGAAAAATTTTGTGCAAAGGGAATATTCAATAATGAAATTCGACGATGAGCATAATACATGCTGTTACGACTATTGATGGCCTCTAAGGAGGGGTATTTGCTATCTCCGAGGGGAGTGGTGTACCTCCGCAAATCAGTCCCACGGGAGGCATGGGGATTTAGAGATACTTTGGTTTGGGCTTGCACGTTGGTAGTAGGCTTTGGAGTGCAGTTCAAGATCGAATGCATGAGATGTTAGAGCTTGGCTGCTGCTGTGCAGAAATAATAGCATCAAAGATTGATATGTTGCGGAAGTGAGGATGTTGGTGCTATAAAATTAGCCGAATTGGGCATAGTGTATGATGTAAGACTCCCGAACCAGAGGCGTGGAACCTCGGGAGCCAACCCAACGAATCATGGCACAATGCCAACATGTCGGCCATCTCAGCCATCGACGAGGAACGCGAATGTCTTCCGCACAGGTTTTTGGTTTTGATGCAGCCTTCGTTGCCAGCTCACCACCGCCGCTGAAGCCACACGCGCTGCAGAACGCACAGCATCATCGCGTCGTCACACAGTCGCTTCCTCGCCCGTAATCATGGCAGACAGCCTACCTGGTGAAAGCCATGCTACAGGCTCACAGATACATCCCCTTCTCCGCCAAAGAATGATCAGTCGCGCTGCTACATTCAGCGAAGGCGCTCAATCCTTACCGCCACTACCTCGACGACGGAGCTCTGTCCTTTCTGACCTCTCCGATACGCGTAATTCCTTTCGATCATCCACCGACAATCTTCTACGGCCAGGAGGGATGGAAATGGACAAGTTGATATCCACGCATCAGTCGGACCATTGGCATTCGGCGCCGCTCGCTTTTGCAATCCTCCCCGCCCTTGGTGGGCTATTCTTCAAAAATGGGAGCTCAATCGTAACGGATATACTGCTGCTGGGACTGGGGTCTATCTTCTTGAATTGGTGTGTTAGAGCTCCATGGTAAGACTCTGCAAACTGTCCTGGGTTCAATATCGACTAACGGATAGACAGGGATTGGTATCATTCGGCACAGCAGGTCCAAGTCCTAGAACCCAAGAACGAGTTGAACAACGATACAATCATCGAGGAAGATGAAGATGAAGAGGATGGTGTTGTGGTATCTCCGGAATCTATACCAGCGGAGAACCCCTTGAAATCTGAGGAACAGCCTCAGAAGCCCAGGACTGCTGCTCAAGAAGCCGCATATAACGAGTTGTCTCGGCAAGAGATTTGGGCGCTCATGGCATGCTTCCTTGGCCCTCTCCTCGGCGCATACCTCCTGCACGCGATTCGATCACAACTCACAAGGCCATCCGAGAGCCTGGTGTCTAACTACAACCTCACTATCTTTACCCTTGCTGCCGAACTCAGACCGATTTCGCATTTAATCAAGATGAAACAAGCAAGAATGCTCCACTTGCAGCGTATAATTAGACCCGACCTGGATCCAAGTGAAAGGTTAACAAAGGCGGACGCGCAGGAGATTTCAAGTCGGCTGGAAGATATAGAAGCTCGACTTTCGGACAGCTCTGGGGGCAATGGTCTCACAGACAGCAAGGCCAAAGAAATTAGCAGCAACATCCGACAGGGAATGCAACCTCAATTGGACGCGCTCAATCGCGCTGTTCGTCGGTATGAAAAGCGATCGGCCGCTCAGTCGATCCAACTCGAAGCAAGATTTGCAGATATGGAAAGTCGTATGAAGGACGCTCTGTCTCTTGCGGCAGCTGCAGCTCGATCCGGACAGAAGCCTGGTATCATATCGATGATGCTTACTTGGATAAGCAGCTTGATTGCGCTTTGCATGCAGATAACATTGTCTATCGTCACTTATCCTTACCATTTAGCAGCATCTATCATTGAGACCGTTACCTCCTGGTTTGTTAAGACGGAGCGATACCCCCGAAAGCGATTGAAAGGGAAGGGTGACGAGTATGCACCAATATCGGCGTCTAGAGTGCAATCGAAAACGGGTAGATGACAGAATTTTAGGAGCTTTAATCTTTGTCTCGTACGAAGTAGCATTCATTCTTGTCAGACAATGTGCGAGCTTGCAGTCAGATTCGTTTGACCATGGCATGCTCCATGAATCCGAGTCACACTCTCTCCCGTCTCCTTTTTAGTTCATGGTCGTAAAATGATACCCAATTCCACTTAGCTTATCCTATACGAGTAATCCGTAAACATATAGATCTTCTCTACCTTCTATCGGGTATCCTTCGGCGGTTAGTGGATTGCTGAGGTCATCTTATTCCCCTTCTTACCCCGCCGCCCCACTACGGTTGCGAAGATGGTAGATCACTTATCAAGACTACATCCAAATAAAACGCATGTCCATGAGCTTCTATCTTCCTCAAAAGCTTATCCTGCAGTCACTTAGCACCTCTCAACACCGCCACAATGCCAATGAAATCCGATATCACCGTCGACTCTTCCAAATTCGACCCTGCAAATGTGTCGGAGAAGACGAAAAAGTTCAACGAGAATCTAATCGCGATTGGGAAAAAGAACCCAAGATGGTACGAGGTACTCCAGCACTGATATCCTCCTCATCCATCACGTGACTCTGACCGTATCCAGATGGGTGCGAAGAAATATCGAGAACTAAGATGGAACGGAGAAACTCCACTCCCGAAACCAGTCGTTCTAGAATCTGGAATCAACGGCTCGATACCTTCTCGAGATCAAGGAAGAGAGATTCCTTACCGGATGTTTAAGCCTGAGAATGGAGACTCTAAAGGCATATTCATGCATATCCATGGTGGTGGTTGGGTTCTTCAATCGGAACACTAGTCAGTATCCCTCGAGTCGCAGAGGTCTGAATAGAGAGAGACTGATAAAGAGTAGCCAAGACCCGTACCTCAAATTCATGGCGGATAACTACGGCCTAACCGTGATATCAGTCGGCTACAGACTCGCGCCCGAAGACCCCTTCCCCGCCGGCCCAAACGACTGCTACGACTTCGCCGAGTACCTCATCGCGCACGGCAAGTCGGAATTCGGTGGGGAACTACTGTTTGCAGGCGGCGAAGTATGCTAACGCCCCTCCTACCCCCATCCCATCCTCCCAGCCGAAACTAAGCGTTATACTATCTAGTCCGCCGGCGGCCACCTCTCCGTCCTCATAGCCCTCCACCTCTACCCCAAATACCCAACCTTCAAATTCAAAGGCCTCCTCCTGCACTTCGGCTGTTTCGATCTCTCCGGCTTCCTCCCCATGACCGACCACTTCGACCAGCCGCTCGTGCTCGACAAAGACATCATGACGCGCTACATCGACGTCTTCCTCCCCAACACGACCATCTCGCAGCGGCGCGACCCGGCTATCTCGCCCTTTTACGCTGATATTAGGGGCTTGAAGTTGCCGCCTGCGCTGTTTACGTGTGGGACGGAGGACTGCTTGCTTGATGATACGATTTTTATGGGGGCGAAGTGGGCGGCTTGGGGGAATGAGGCTGTTGTGAGGATTTTTGAGGGCGCGCCGCATGGGTTTATTATGTTTCCGCCTGAGTCGAGTCCGGAGGGGGTGCAGGAGGCGTTGGATGTTACGGTTGAGTTTGTGAGGGAGAAGTTGGAGGGTTAGACTTAGATAGTGTCTATGACTTGTGGAAATTGTTGGGATATGCAGTGTTGGATATGTTGGTTAGTGACTGTAGATGAGATGTCTAGACCAGTAGATTTTTCTAGGAGTGAGAGCTTCGTGTCAGGAGTTGCATGTGGCTACGGCGGGCGGCCTGTGATGTGGTTTTAGTCTTTCGCCGAGTTAATGTATCTATGCCCTCCTGTATCCCCTTTGCCTTATCCGCAAGCCACTAACCACATTCGACATCTATTCAACGGATCAAGCACTTCCCTGCCCAGCCCTCCCTTCATTCAACGCCGAATCCGTCATTACCACTAAATTTGGAGGGTAGCCAACAAAAAGATGACCCCTTGCTCCGTAAAACGGCCAGATCTACGGTAACGACATTGACCAGAGCTCATTTCTTTGGAGAGTTGGAGAGTTCGATAGTTTTCCTCTTTCAATAGCTTCTAAATATACCGCGGGATTTTGGGGGGAGCTTTGCGAATGTAGGAAGGCTTGGAGGACGTCTACTAGACTTGCGTGGAATCCGTGACGGGAGAATGGGATGGATTGGGCTGCGCTTATCGACATTGTTTCCGTCCCTATGAGTCTCGTATTAAATCGCCCGATGATCTCGTGGGCTTTATTGGTTCTAGATTCGAGCAGGATACCCTGGCGGTTATAAGATGCTGGAAGCTCTCCAAATTTTTTATCCGCTTTGAATTTACAGTAGAGTATATTAAGGGCTTGATATTATCTCTAGAGCCGCTAAAAGTCTAGATATAACACATTCCTAAGAAAGTGCCTTGTCGGTAATTACCGAAAAAGCTTATGTATCAATCTACGTACAGATTTCGACTTCTTGCCCTTGATTTCTGCAGTCTCAGGTGTCTCAGTTTCTACCGGCGTGTCTGAACTATTGTCTATACCTTAAAGAATTGTTAGCTAGTAATAAACATATTGAATATCTCCTAAGATCTTACCTTGAATAGCTTTTAGAGTGTCTATGGCGGCTTCAAATTCTTGGCATCTATTACTAGAGGGTCCAAAAACAGCCTGAGAGCCGAGAAGAACTCTTGAGAACATCTTTTGAGCCTTGGCAAACTCCCCTTGCCGCGCGTAGAGAATGCCCATGTTCTTCATTGTGTTGAGCGCTGGCATATATGTTTCTACGTTTACAAGGCCGAGTGCCTCTTCGTACCCTTGCATCGCCCGCTTGTACAATTTCTCTGCCTCAGCCAGCTTACCTTGGGCTGCATAGAGAGTGCCTATGTTATGGACTGTCCGGAGTATTGATACATGTTCAGGACCAAGTGCCTCTTCGTACCCTTGCAATGCCCGCTTGTGCATCTTCTCTGCCTCAGCTAGCTTGCCTTGCTTCCTGTAGAGACCGCCTAGGTTGTTGACTGTGTCGAGTGTTGATATATGTTTGGGACCAAGTGCCTCCTCCTTCCCTTGCAATGCCCGCTTGTACAATTTCTCTGCCTCAGCTAGCTTGCCTTGGTCTGCGTAGAGATTGCCTAAGTTATTGACCGTGACGAGTATCGCCGTCGACGTGTGCTCAAGACCGAGTGCCTCGTACCCTTGCAATATCCGTTCGTACATCTTCTCTGCCTCAGCCAGCTTGCTAGAATTTTGGAAGAGGTTGCCAAGCCGGCCAATAGCACCAAGTATCTTTTCCTTCTCAAGCTCGTCAAAGTCCGTGCCTTCCCAGCTGTGATTTGTATAACTTCGCGCTGTCTGGCCTACTAACACCCATGGAGAGCACGCCTGGGCATGAGGGAGAAGTCGACGTTGCATGGTCGAGTAGTCTAAGGCTAAGTCGTCAGGCAAAGCCCATGCAACTGTAAGCACCGCTAGTTGAGCTAGCACCGGTTCAAATCTTTTGCCTTGGTAGTGGTATGCCCACCGGTGGACAACTGGGTGAGTAGCATAGCTTGACAGCTCTTCAACTTCCTCTATTAAGGAGTAGTTACGTAGAAGCTGCATCGCCTTGTTGAACTCTATCTCACTTCCTGCGATGTTTCCAATCCATTCCGACAAGCGTCTCGCAACTGTTGTAGAATATTGACATGCTTCTGCGAATAAACCATACCACAGATCTTTGTTGTCGAGAAACGACCATAGAAGGAGTAAGTTAGCCGTGGCTTGGTGTTTCTCCTGCATAGCCTTGTAAGAGATAGCCCAAGTCGTCCATACACTGCGATCGGGGTAATCTTGGAGCGGCGTGTCAGCCTCATTGTGTGACTCCATGAGCTCATCCCATTGTTGCTCATATAACCTAAGGTAGGTGCTAAGTCCAACTCCGCTCTCCTGAAGATATGCACCTGCCTGTGCAATTGCCAGTGGTAGACCATCTAGCTGCTCGAGCAGGCGCTCACTTTCCGCGATATCTATAATTATCTTGTCAGCTTTTACTAACTTATATTAGCATTTATACCATGTTAAAGCCTTACCGTACTTCCTTTTATACCAAATCTTAAAGATGGCTAGGCCCTGGTCTTTGTCAACCTTCCGCAACTGCTGAGAGTCCCCTAGCTGCTCTAGCTTAGCTAGTCGACTTGTGATTAAGACGGATCCATGATCGGCGCCTGAGAGGTAGCGCTTCGCATCGTATGCATCGGGATCCCCACCGTAGGCATTAAAGTCGCGGTCGACGTTATCAAAGATAAGCAGCCAGGAGGTATTATCCGGTTGCGCAAGCCAATTCATTACATCTTTTACGACCGCATCGACACCAGTGCTACCATCCGCGGCGTATTCCCTGCTTGCATCGGGGATCTGGCCCTGAGGAATCTTGCTTGCACAGCTTGCAATGCTTCGTTTAAGGGTGTCCTTGCTTCTCCCATCCAGCCAAAACACACAGCTGAATCTGCGATGGTGTCGCCGCGCGAATTCAACCGCCAGTTGCGTCTTGCCTATTCCGCCAAGGCCGTGGAGTACATAAATCTTCTGTCGACGTTTCTGCTGACGAGGCAGGAGGACTCGTTCGAGCTTTACCATCTCAGCTGGTCGATCCACGAATTTGCTCACTTTTGGAACACCTTCGAGGTTAAAAGCCACCTGATATTGGCCAAAGTCTATACACAGTTTAGCTACACCAACGTGCCATAAAGGTAGTGTGTCTGACATGCTCTTTCCGCCAAGTTGTCTGCACATGCCTGCATCTGCTTGAACAATTCCTGCGATCCGATATACAGTCGAGTCGCCGCAGCGATTTCTTTGCTCTTCTTTGACTCTTCGAGCCCAATGTCCTCTAGCCCGCGAGCTACATTAAACCGGTAGTACCGTCCGGTGTTGTCGAGCAACGACTTATCTTGCCGGAACCTCTCTGCTGTCTCCTCCGTCTCGGTGGCTATAGCAGCCAGTGTCTGGTGAATGTGCAACACGTCATCCTTGAACGGCTTCAGCGAAGAAACGCCAGTCCCGATCGAAACCAGGCACTTGACCCGGGTCTCTAGAGGCTCTGGTCCCCACATCGCCTGCGCCTGGTTCCACAGCTGCCCCACCGGGTTGTTCGCTCCCGTGGCGCCGTCAACGAACTCCTCGTTATACCGCCCGATAGAGACAGGGTCGAAGAAGGATGATGCTGCCGAAGTGGCCCGGCAGGCTTCCCAGATCTTCACGCTGTTTAGAAGGTCGTTGTTTCCGCGCGGTGATCTGTAGCTCGTAAGGCAAACGGTCCGACTGATTTGCTTGCTCGTCGCACACACGAACCTAGAGCAGCGATCAGCTTGCACTTCCAGGGGGCTCTAAGGTGAACTTACACTTTGCACGCTGCATCTGGTGCGTCTTTCAGAAGCGAATCCTTCGGCAGCCCTTGCTGTCTAACGATGTCCCTCACAGCTCGCGCCAGCTCCTCCGAATCGAATCTCCCCTGGATGTTCCCCTTGACCGTCACGCGACGGCTCTTCTTCTCAAATATCCGGTCTGAAAGCGACAAGTATGCGTCGATACTCTCGTCAATGCTCATCTTCAGCCGGCCGAGCATGATCGCGATGAGCCTGATCGATTAGCACATGTATCTATAGCCAGCATGTACAGCAACCCACCCGCCAGTACTCGTCCCACCGATCATGTCAAAGTAGTCGCATGGCTTCGGCGGCGAGTCTGGATTGACCGCCTCCATGAGCCGCTGGAGGATCATCAGTGCGGACAGGCCACGAACACCACCGCCATCAAGGGCAAGCAGGCGGAGATCATTAGCAGGCATAGCAGGAGGGCGGCTGCTGCTGCTGTACTTCGTAAGTGGAGAGGACCACAACGGGTGTGATTATTCGCAGTACTGTGGACTTCCAACAGACTTCGAACAGACTTCCAAAGCCGCCCAAGACCAGGTAATCTCAAGGATGGCACCTTGATTTAACGCCTTGTACAGACGCTACATCGACTTTGCCGGCTGGTAGAAACGAAGGCGGTAAGCGCAGACTTGTCCTCTGGGAACGACGAATTATGACACTCCCTGTGATGTTCTTGTGCTGAAGATGAGGTATTTGGGTCGAGTCAAGGCGGTTGAACGTGTCGATTCAGCTGAGGGGCTGAAGCACCGCTCCCGTCGCAAGGCATGCGCTGTAGTTGGTTCATGTGCATGAAAGGCTGACCGAATCCACGCAGCAAGGCAGTGGAGGTTGCTGGTTCGTTGTTGGTCGCCGCTCTGCCGCCGGGCGTCGCTGAAATGTGATTGGCGTATGCACTGTGGCTTTGCACGCAGATAAGAGTTCGATGGTTTCCGAGGAGATATGAGGTCTTACTTTCCTGACATCTAAATAGACATTCTTAAGCTATTATACGTGATATTTTGCAGGACAACTCATAGTTTATACAGGCAAACAAACCACGCGGTTACGCAGATGAAGTTCCACGTACTTGTTGTCTCTAGCAATAGGCCAGTGCTTGGTGTAGTAGCAAGATTACTTACTGTTTATTTGGATGAATGAAGGATACCTAGGTAGAGATATAGAGGGTTTCTGCTAGGTAATGGTGCAGGTGTAGAGGTCATTGCCAGAAGCTAAGACCAACGCTGCAAAGTCCCCGCTAAGAGCTGTAGCTTGAACCGAGGCAACACAAGCTTCCAAACGTAAGTAGGTAAAGTTCACTACATACTATACTCCCGATGGATATAGATGATTGTATCGCACTCCCTTCCCTTCCCTTCCATATCAATTTAATTTAATTCAATTCAACTCATCATCTTACAACTCCCAATCCTAGCTTCATCCATTTCCCCATCCAACCATGGCGTCAAGAAATTCCCAGAAGCCAGACACCACATACAAAGTCATGAGACCCCTTGCAAGCAAAAAACTACCGGATTCCCAGATCAGCAGACTCGACATTGAATTCGTAGAAAAGAATGGCTACGTGATTTTGAAGGATTGTTTCAGCGCGCAAGAGGCCGAGGAGGCGAAACGGGAGATTGAGAGATTGAGTAGGAAGGATGGGAGGGAGGAGGTAGAGAGGGGTGGGAGGAATGTGTTTGAGGGGGTTAGGACGGAGAGGATTTATGGGGTGCTTGATAAGTGAGTTTTGCGATTTCCTCGGCTTTTGTTGTCCCTAGGATTTGGGGGATGGAATGGTTGATATTAGATCGCATTTCTAGGACGAGGAAGTTTGATAAATTCGTATTGCTGGATCGGGTTATGGCGCTGAATGATTGGTTTTTGGATCCGGTGCGTTACTCCTTTCTCTTTCCTACTCAGCCAAAGTCTTAGGTTCTTTCTGATTGTTAAGCCAGGGTTACAACATTAATGCTTTCCATACTATTTTGATTAATCCTGGGGAAGATGCACAGGTGAGTTCAGGATTTATAATGTGAGGTTGGTGGCTGAAAGGGTACAGGAACTCCATCACGATGATGGATACTGCCATATCCCGCGTCCTAGGCCACCTATGGGAACGGCGGTGATAATAGGTATCTGTTCCTCCCCTCTTCTCCATTCCCTAACCAACTGCTGAACGGATAAACCCAGCACTCGACCCCTTCATCCCCCACAACGGCGCCACAGCCATAATCCCCGGCTCACATCTCTGGCCGTCCGGCCGTCGCCCCGACCCCTCAGGCTCGGAAACCTTCTCCGCCACCTGTCCAGCCGGAAGCGTGGTTTACTTTCTAGGCACCACGTGGCATGGAGGCGGCAAGAACGAGAGTGAGACGCCGAGAAGGAGTTTGACCGTGCAGTATTGTCAGCCTTACGTAAGTCAATCCTTGGTCTAGGTATTCGGGGAGCGCGGGATCGAAAGGAAAATGCAAGTCGATGGCTTGCCAATCCTAGCGGTGGCTTTTAGAAAGTTGAAAGAGGCTGATCAATACCGCTCATAGATCCGGCCGATAGAAAATCAAATCCTAGCCGTAGATCCCCGCAAACTAGACCAGATACCGGAGAGAATTGTCAGGATGATGGGTTATAGCACCCATCCACCATTCATAGGCTACGGTAAGTCCTTCGCTCACCTCTTAGAATATCGAGAGGTACTGATTTTGAATTAGTCGATGGCATGTCTCCTCGAAAGGGCGTCATGAGGTTGATGGATTGGGCGAGGAAGGATGTGGATTTTGATCCGCCGAGTTTTCCTTATAAAGGTGAGAGTAAGTTGTGATGATGAGGCAGTGGGATTGAGAGGAGAGGGGAATGTGCGTATTTGTATGGATGGGTTGAAGAGATGCTAGCAAGCGATAAGTGATGAAGCTAATCAAGTATACGCTCTCCGTAAACTCAGAACAGAAACAGTCCTATTCGAGTACATTGTTTCCAACTATTCTTTGAGGGTGTTGGGAAAAGGAAGAGAATAACGTCGAACATCTTTTGGGAAACCCCATATGAAAACCTCGAGCATAGTTGCCAAACACCGTTCATCCACTATCCGAAGAATTTACAGGAAGGAGGAAGGGTAACTCAGGATATCTTTATTGAATCCCATATGAAACCTCAAGCCGGAGCGACTCAGCCATCTAAACACCGACCCTCTACCGAGTAATTTTAATGAAACAAGAAGAGAAGGAAAACTCTTAGATGGTGTACTCAAAACGAGGATGTCTATACCCCAACATTCCCTCGTCTCCTTCACTCAGAAGATGATCCCGCTGTCCAGTAGCACGTTTCTTGTTTTCCCATTTACAGTATAGGATATTGAAGACAGTCAGAATGACTGAAAAAGCAAGCATGCCGAGATTGATGGCATGGCCGGTTTTATATCGAGGTCTAGCGTTTCAATCAGTATCAGTCTAGCAGAACGCAGGTACGAGTGACAAGGCAAAAAAACTTACGCGTCCTTCTGCAAGTATGTGAACGTAGCGATGAAAGCCGCTAGATTCGCAAACCCAACCTGGAAACCGGTTCCAGTGGCTCGGACATAATGCGGTGCGAGATTGTTTGTTAACCAGCCCATAACCAGCGGAGCGCATGGGAAGATACCGGCTGCGACGAAGAAGGTTCCTCCGTAGCGGGTTAAGGGTCGGTCGCTAGCTATCTGCATTATATAGCCGATGATTGCAGTAGTGGCACCCACTATCATCAACGGACCCCGAACTCTCAGCTTGTCGGAAACCCAACCGGTGATGAGCACGGTGCAGAAAGCGCATATATTAGGAGGTACGGTTAGGAGTTGCGCTTTGACGGACGAGTAGCCTAGAGTCTTGATAATAGTAGGGAGAAATAGTGAAAATGAGTAGATGGGAGTTATGATAGCGAAGAAGTCTAGTGAGAGAAGGACAGTGTTGACGTTGAAAATCGCTCGGCGGACCCAGTACCAAGAGAACTTCTCATGCTCGACGTCGCCGGTGGCGGTTGAGCCGTGGGCATCGAGTTTCATACGTGCCAGTGCGCCATTGTGTTCTTCTTCTGTTAGGAAGTTGACGTCGCTGGGGGTGTGGGGGAGGAAGAAGATGGCTATGACTCCGTAAAGTATAGTGATGGCGCCTTCGACGAAGAATATAAAGGGCTGGATGTTCATTAGTATGGGAAGGTGCTTCATACGTAGAGGTATTGGGATTGATAGAACTGGGTTTGGAGTGTGAAGAAGAGAATATCAAATGAATCACTAACCCAACCATCGTAGCCACCAGACTTGATCTTCGCAAGCCCAGTTGCTAGTAATCCACCAAAAGCTCCACTGAGAGGCGCTGCACAGTAGAACATCGTGATCCGGTAAAGCAGTTGATGTCGTCGATAAAACATGGCCAGATATACGATCATACCTCCCAGCAATCCTCCTTCTGCCAGTCCAAGGAAGAATCGGGCAACGAGTAGTCCCGTATAACTCTTCACGAAACCAATGCAGAGAGAAACAATACCCCAGCAAATGAGGAGGCCTGGCAAATAATAACCAGCTTTGAAGTACTTGAGGACCAGATTACTGGGAACATCGTAGCAGACGTAGGGAACATAGAAGACGGCAAGGGCAATATTGAATTTGTTCGAATCCAGCTTCAAATCCTCGGCCAATCCGTCGATTCGTGCGTTTCCGATGTTGCTTCGATCAATGAAGGCTAGAAGCCAGAGTCCAAAGAGCCATGGTAGGATATGACGGTCGAACTTTTGGGTGATGCGCTTGTCTAACTCCGCTGGGATTTCTGTTCGGTCATCTCTCGGCGTGCTGGTTTTCTCCACGTCGGAAAGGTCAACAGGGTCCAGGTCTTTCTCGCTCACATCCGGCGAGGACTTATTTGTGGGGAAAGTTGACTGAATAGCGGCCATAATCAACGTGAAACAGTAAGGAGCAAAGAATGAGAATATTGAGAAAGAAGGAAGATTAAGTAATGTTCTCGGCCGAGTACAAATGCAAGAACGACTACAGCATAGGTCCGCCTTAAAGCAATTGCTTAAACAGTGTGGTAGTACAAGTAATTCTGAATTCCGGAGTAGCTTCATTATTGAGTTCCCCGCATACACGTCCGACGGAGGTCATCACCGAGGGACGGGAAACCGCTTGAGCTTTCGTTACGGACTCCACTGATCATCTCGTTCAGCTGCTTCTGACGGACTTTGGGTAATATTGTTCGTTGGAGAGACTTGCCAGGTTTTCTCTCTTGGTGCTTCCATGTTAGCTTGAGATCGACTGAGGGGAACGGAACGGTAGATCTCTCAAATACAAGATTGATGACAGGGTAGCAGTGGACTATAGGCTCGGCAGCTAAATCTGAGCTACTCCAGTAGTTATGCAGAGTTCTCGTGAGTATTGAGGAGGCTAGGTAGCCCCCAAAAACCTAACGTATTCGTGGACGTCAAGATAAAATTATTTGGTGTTGAATCATTTAGGGGATTCGGGAATGTAGCTACCTAGTGAGTCTAACTACTTTTGGACCAAAACGTGCACGGACTTTGTATAGCTATTCCATAAAAGAGCTACTGGGTACGCTTAGTCACTAGGCGATAATAGATTTGGTGGAGATAATGTCACCATAGAGCTACCTACTAGGAATTGATGGAGCTAATTGTGATTTGCTGATATAAATCTTTCATGCTTCGTGCATGTCTCCGTTAAGAAGGTTAGGTTTGACGGCGGCTCGAAGCCTTCGGCTAAGCTTCGGGCCTTGCCTTACATCAAGAAGAAAGACAACTACAACAACAACAACAACAACAACCCATGCCACTCACATTAACCCTTCAAAATGCGGCTGACGGAGGATGAAATATACCGCTCGTCTACCCAATTCCGACTGTGGTCCTACACAGCAGACGATCTAGCGTCACTACGCTCAAATACGAATGCAACAGCAGCGCAAAGAGTTAAGGCGGCCGTAAAGCGACAACGAGAAGCTCGAAAGAAGGAAGAGAGTGCAAACAGTAGTGGGGCCGAGAATGGGGCCTCTACGCCTTTACCGAAGGAGGTGGATTGCCTCACAGTGGCGGAAGAACAGAAAGTCGTGAATGCTTTCTGCGAACGAGCCATTGATCTAGGGAATTTCTTCAAATTCCCCATTGAAGTTATTGTACGCCTTCAATCTTCCCTTAAATACAGAATCATATACGCTGACACCACTCGATATTGTCAGGCCACAGGAGTCCAATACCTAAAACGCTTTTACCTCTTCAACTCCCCCATGACCTACGAACCGCAGCTCGTCTCCCGCAGCGCCATGTTCGTAGCCAACAAAACAGAAGGCCACCATCTGACCGCCGAGAAATACGCTGCGGGACTCCCCAATACAACCGTCGATCAGGTCCTCGCGCCCGAATACCTCATAACCCAAGCGCTGCGCTTCACATTCGACGTACGGCATCCATTTCGCGGCCTAAAAGGCGGGCATATGGAAATCTACGCCATGGCGCATGGCGATGCGCCCATTCTCCCTTCATCCGGGAGGACAGCCGAGCAAATACAGCAAGAGATGTTAAAACTACCATTAAAACCCAACAGCGCAGCCCCCTCCTCCCCAACGACCGTCCCGAAACTCGAAAAGCGCGTCATAGACGCCTACGCCAAAGCCAGCTCGATCCTCAAAACAGCCGCCATCCTAACCGACGCCTACTTCCTCTACACGCCCTCGCAGATCTGGCTCGCGGCGCACCTGATCGCAGACGAAGTCCTCACTCTCTTCTACATATCGTCGAAGTTCCCAGACACGCCAGACGATCCCACGACTCCCTCCGGCATCTCCAAATCAAAAATCCTATCCACGATCCGCGAATGTGCGGCGCTGCTCTCCTCCCACCGTAGTCTCGTGCCTACAACGGCGGAAGAAACGAAAGCGATGGAGACGAAGGAGAAGGATGAAGTGCAGGCTATATTGAAGAAACTGCGCAGTTGTCGCGATCCGGATAAAATGGACTTGGTCAAGTTGAATAAGGCGCAGAAGAGAGATGCGTTGGCGGGGGCGGGCAAGGATGGCGTGTTGGAGGAGAGTAAGGCGAAGAGGAGGAAGTTGGCGAGGGAGAATCATGAGAAGGAGGCCGAGGGGTTTTGGGGACCGGAGTTGGGGGTTGTGAAGAAGGAGGTGGAGGGGAATGGGGTTAAGAGTTAGGTGGGAGAGGGGTTGGGGGATTTATCGCGTTGCATCGCATTGAGCGGAGTTTTGGGGTTGGCTGGGAATGAGGGTTTTGGTGTTTGGAGTTGCGGTCAAGATCTTTGAGACAGACTGCTAGGCATGGAAGCATTTTTGGGCGCTATGATTTATCTGTGATAGGGTCAAGCAATACTTTGGTCGCTCTATATGATCCCAATCAAATATAAATATCAAGGCCATATTGACATTTCGCCCTTCCTTCCCTCATCCATGGAAAGCGTGCCACGAAACGCAATAAAGCCAATGCAGAGGTTAGGGCAATGTGCGGAGTTTCTGTCTGCAACTATTGGTACCACGGAGATGGAGACGGGATGCTGAGGAGGCATTGAAATAAGGTCAGTGATCATGTTCTTCGTCATCTTATCCCGAGGCCTGGTATTGGGGTAGAAAGATGAGGATCATCACCGGCGGCTTGTGAGGCGGTTGGGTGGATGTGAATAAGGCAAGTCAATTTGTTGCAGTGGTTATCTACACAGTGAGAATAGTAGAGAATTGGCAGTCGAAGCAAACAATTAGTGACTATATAATGTAAATGGATCCTCGCCAACGCAGATTGCCCGTCTATCAGACGGTGATGTAAAAGAAAATGTTGAAATGAGAAATAGAGCATATGTGAAGAATCCATGGAAGAAAAGCCAACGCCGTTGCACCTATTGAGTCTGGAAGTTAAAATAGCAGAGTAAAACTTCTCGAATGGAGCTTGGGAAAGGGAGAACCGGAATTTTGATGAATGGTATGTAAAGTGAGATGGAGAGTATCAGATCCTCTAGATGATATGAACGAAAGTCGTAGTTCAGCATGTGAATAGGAGTGTGTGATGCAGTTATATGCCCGAAGATCGAAATCAAATCCACAAGGTTTGCTGACCAAGGCAATCCCGAAAATTGAAGGGTCTATGAACTATTGCTCATCTGAGCGCGTAGCATCCCAACCTTGGCTAAGGGCTCATTTCGTCCATTGCGCACTTCAGTTTGTGAGCGTTCGAGAGGTGAACTGGACTGAACCCATCCTTTCTCAAGATCGCTAGCCATATCCCCGATGCTGAGCGCGAAGGTTGGGGAGGACTGAATGCCAGAGCTGGAAGAGCGAGCCGGGAGTTCATTGTTGATGTGGCGTACTTCCTCAGTCTCGTTCAACATATCCATGCTTGCAAGATCGTTGGGAAAAACGGTATTGCCAATGTTCCATTCGTTGTTGGCGGTTGCAATAGCGGTCAAAGGTCCCTGGGTTTTGCTGAGCTTGTTCGGCTTTGAGTTCAAGGGCCTGTTCGAGGGGCGACCTGGTGGCATAGAAAGGTCATCTTTAGCATTCTCAACGATGGGCTGGTTATTGGCGACTTCGTCATGCTCCACTTTGACATAACTTTCCAGTGGGTCTGTAGCTTTCACATCGATAAGAGTGATTGATTCGCTAGAGTGGCGACTTGGTGAACGCACAGCATTGACTTGGTCATTTGGAGGTTCCTCCCTCCCTTCCATCATGACACTTTCAGGCGTCGCAACTGCTTTTTGTTCAGGGAAGTCATCGGCGTGGTTTCCTTGATTGATAGCTCCAAGACCTCCAGTGGAATTCGTTGCGGTAGGCCCTTTATTGCTGTCTTTGACAGTGCGGCCAGAGGCGACTGGACGATTCTTTGTAGCCGTACCGTTGGTGGACCTTGGGGATTCGGTATCATGATAACTAGAATCGGGGTCGTCATCATCCTTGGTTGATTTGTTCCGCACTGTTGCTTCACTACTGCACTTCCGAGGTCTACCGACCTTTTTCTTTTCGCCGGGCTTGCTTGGGGAGACCCGCTGAATGGGAGCGGTACGTACAGCATTAGCAGCTTCAGTACTGGCTTTCTGATTGCCATTCTTCCTCGTACGGCTTTGCTTGACGGTGAGATTCTTGCTTTGGGCGCTTTTTGGAGGATTTGAATGGTTAGTAGCGGGACTGCCAGCAGAGGGGCGCTGAACACCTTGTTTCCCTTGGTCATTGCGATGTTTGGTGGGAGTGTGGTCGGCTTGTTGATCAGGAATCTTCGTAGCATCCGTCCTCTGGATTTGATGAGGAACTTCAGAGGTAATGTTGTCGGTTTGAGAAACGTGACGGGTGTTAGGTGGTTGGGCCTGTGGCTTCTTCCTCTTAGGTGATGGATCATCGTCATCATCATCTTTATCAGCTTGTTCAAGGGCGGTGGCAATCTGCATAGCCTTCTCATGCAGACACTGAAACGAGGTCCCTATACCCTTGTACAGGGGAAGGAACTCTCGGACTGCCTGTTTCAGAGCTGCTGTGCCAGGAGAGACGATACTCTCTATTGCACGCAGTTTTTGAGTTTTACGGTCAACACAAGTGCCAGACGCCGTGTGCCCTCGGGATGCTGCCGCAGCCTCGTCGTCATTTGTGGCAGTTCGAGTCCGCTTTGGTAAAGGCAATGCTCCTACTGGAGGAGAACGTTTTTGACCAGCTTTGCAACGTTAACATTCCATTATGGATAGATGGAATGGAACCAATGGGAAGTACTTACTGTTGACTGTCGTGCCTTGAGCAGTTGAAGAGTCTTGGCTAGATTGAGCGCTGGTTTTGTGTGGCTTCAAATTTCAATATGTCAACTCGTTGCTTAAAATGATGGAACAAATATAGGTACATACCCATAATTCTTCGTTCTCACGAGTAATACTAACTGCTTGGCGTATGGATATTGCATTTCGTGGCGTTGCGCTTACTGAACAGTGCTTGTAACGGCGAACGTCGTTGATGTGATCCTTACGATTCACAATCGCTTGGTACAAGTGGAGCCATTGGTTGTTCAATTCTATTGCGACTGCGCGTGGGATAGGAATAGACTTCGGATTGTTTTTGTCCAAGGGCAATGGCTCTGGCTTTGTGTACCCTGCTTGGCCTTTTTCGACAAAGACTCGAAGTTGAAAAAGCCCGGCTTCATCTGTGCTCGAAGTTATATTGCCTAGGTCGTAATAAGAAGCGCACTTTTTGAGTTCCACATTGACAAGAGGCGGCTCAACAACGCCATTGACGAGACGATAGGGTGGAGGTTCGATTGGTCCGACGCCGTCCAGGAAACTGTCCAAGTAATCATCACTCCGGTTTCTGAACTCTTCTTCGAGCTCTTGCACACGAACTTGTAGATCGCTACGGAACGATCTCTGCATTTTGGCAAAGCTGAGGGTGCTTAGTCCATGAGGAACTTCGGCAAGATTGTATGCGTTAAGGATGAAGAAGTGAAAATAGATCGATGTAAAGATAGACGGAGTTGAAGAGTCTGAAGGTTTGTTGTCGGGTAAAGAGAGGCTTTAAGGAAGTGTTGGAGTGAGACGGCTAAGATTGGGGGGTGGAACAAGCAAGTGAAGTAGATAGAGCGTATAATTAAATGAGAGAGGTGAAGTCAATTTGGAGTCTTGAAGTTAGGCGAAGGAGGTCTGGAAAAGGACCATCGACAGAACAGAACAAGTGAAGAAATTATAGAGCGTAAAGCATGATAGAAACGGCATCAAAGCTACGGATACTCGTCATGATTAATGGCAGAAGCTTATCGAGTGCCATGATTGAAATCTACTGATACAAGCGGCTGGATTATGCCCCAAAGGGTTGATCAAATGAAAAGTTGTCTACGCCCTTAGCACATGCCTACAAATACAAGCCCTCCGGTTCACCCTCGCTCTTCGTCTTCAGCACACGTTCCCTAGCAGCTCTAAAATCCTCCATTTGTACCCTCATTCGTCGTTCTCTCAAGGCCATCAGACCAGCTTCGGAGCAGATAGCCTTGATATCAGCACCAGACAGATCGTCTTTCTGGTTAATGAACTCATCGAGATCGACATCGACGTTGAGTGACATCTTTGATGTGTGGAGCGTAAAGATCTTCTTCTTGGTCGTCTCTGCAGCAATTGTAAGTATACATGTAAGAACGAAAAGATGAGCAGGCACTTACGGTCGGGGTTCTCGAAGAGAATCTTTCGGTCAATACGACCAGGTCGAATAAGGGCAGGATCAAGTGTCTCGATCTTATTCGTAGCCATGATGACCTTTACATCGCCACGATCATCAAAACCATCTAATTGATTGAGAAGCTCTAACATGGTGCGCTGGACTTCACGTTCACCTCCAGACGTTGACTCGTAACGTTTTGTACCGATGGCATCGATCTCATCGATGAAGACGATAGCAGGGGAGTGCTCTGCAGCGACCTGGAAAAGTTGGCGTACAAGTCGGGGGCCGTCACCAAGGTATTTCTGGATGAGTTCACTTCCGACGATCCTCAGGAAAGTTGCGCTTGTCTGGTTGGCCACGGCTTTCGCCAAGAGAGTCTTGCCGGTACCAGGTGCACCGTATAAGATGACACCTTTTGGTGGTTTGATACCCATCTCTTCATACAGCTCAGGGTGCAGGAGAGGAAGCTCGACAGCCTCTCGGACCTCCTGGATTTGCTGCTCCAGCCCACCAATATCTGCGTATGATTCCGTCGGTGCCTTATCTAGCTTCATGACTGATACCAACGGATCTGCGTCATCCGTCAGAACACCGACAACTGAGACAGACTTGTGATGTAGGAGGATGCTGGCGCCAGGCTCGAGAAGATCCTTATCGACAAAAGACATGATTGAGACGTAGTATTCGGGCCCGGTGGCACTGGAAACGATAGCATGGTCGTCATCAATCAGCTCCTCCAAATTTCCAACACCCATCGGGCTTCCCCTCATATCATCCACCCGGGACCGCTCATCGGCGTTTCGATCGATGGCATCAGAGTCGCCTCCGGCAGTTGCGGGGGTTGTCGAGCTGGCCGCCTTTGCTTTCCGAATGCGTTCTTGGTTCTCCACGTATTCTTCCTCCAGCAACAGATGATCGTGAATCCGTTGCATCCGCAGGTATCTCAGCTTACACCGAGCTGTCGGGTATACCGTAGGGAGTTTGGCAGCAGCATTTGGCCCAGCAGCTTTACGCTTCTTTCTACCGATGCGAGTGGTAGGCTGTGGAGGAGGCTCGTACTTTGGCTTATCCTTCTAGAAAGCAAACATCGTCAGTATTACATTTGGCAAACTGGGACCACGTTGTCATGATCTCTAAGCTACGAGAGTACCTGTGTCGCGGAGAATAACTTACCTTTGAATCCTTTTTGTCTTTTCCATCTCCGCCTGGCCCACCGCCAGCGCTTGATTGATTAGCTCCCTGCAGAGAATGTTAGTAAAGCCAAGCTGCGGCGTTCTAGGTGAAGCCAGCCTACCATGACAATGTACGAAGGACTGGGGTAGTGAAATGAACGTCAGGAAGCCAAATGAGAGAACAGATGATGCTGAAGCCGATGGTATGTGGACGCGAGCGAGGGTTGGGTGATGGCAAAGGTGTTGTTTGTGATGCTCGAAGCTTCGGCGACTGAACTCCTTGGTGACGCGAGCCGTAGGGCTTCTAGAGAGGTTATGTAAGCGTGAGGGTGGTCCTTGCTCATGGAATGGCTTAAGCGGCATCCCGAATCGCTGTGGTTGCCCATAGACATCGAAACACGTCAAGAGCTTTGACCGTGTATGAAACCCGTTGCTTTCACAGTTTGCATATTCGACATTCTCGAACTCACATCTATACCGTCACCCACTCGTATTGACCCAAGGAACTCACAGCTCGTGCCCCACCTCTGGGACGTTTAAGCTTCAGGTAACTGCCACCACCGAGTTCGCCCTCGCGGGAGCTCCATTCTCCGTTCCATGTACCCTCACAACACAAGAGCATTTCGTTGCTTTGCAAGATAATCTGCACAAAGATCTCTAAATCCTTCCCCGGATTCACCCCTGCAGGTTTGAGTCATCCCGGCCTGTCATTGTGCATTCACAAGGCTGATCGTCGACACCCTTTTTAGGCCGAAACCTGCTGCCTGCCGCCCTTCTCTTCTGTACCACTTCCTTCTCGACTCAGACTTTACATTCAAAACATACAACACACATCATCGTTACAGAACCTTGAAGATGGCCTCCAACCGCGCTCGTAGAATCGCCAAGGAAATCGCCGACATCCACGGAGATACACTCTCCCAGATTCATGTAGAGCCTGCAGGCGGTGATGATTTGACACATCTGCGAGGTCAATTCAGAGGACCACCGGACACACCCTACGAAGGCGGAACCTACGTCGTGGATATCAAGATACCCTCCGAATACCCATTCCGTCCGCCGATCATGCGATTCGACACTAAGCTATGGCATCCCAATGTCAGCAGCCAAACGGTACGATTCCCTAAACTCCCCATTTTGATGCTTTTGCTAACAATATTATAGGGTGCTATCTGCTTAGATACATTATCCTCGCAATGGTCGCCGGTCCTAACAATCAAATCCGCCCTCATTTCCCTCCAGTCACTCCTAAGCACGCCAGAACCGAAAGACCCACAAGATGCAGAAGTTGCACGGATGTTGATTCAGAACCCCGCCGAATTCGAGCACCACGCTCGTGAATGGGCCGTGAAATATGCTGGTGCACCGAAGAAGGAGCGCGGCGAAGGCAGCGGTGGGACAACTGCCGAGTCAATCAAGAAGAAGGCTCAACAGGCTAAAGAGAACGAGGAAAAAGCAAAACTTGCTGCGTAGGTTCCCATTCCTAAACTGCAGTCAAATATCGCTCACCATATCTCTAGATACCACGGGTACAATAAGGACCTCATCGACCGATTTGTCGCCATGGGCTTCGACGTAGAGAACGTAGTGGCCGCTTTCGAATACGTGGGCATCGACAAGATGGGCGGCGAGGACTACGAACTAGAGGAGGCGTACATGGGAGACATTACTGCTCGGCTTTTCGGCGAGGCATGATGTATCCGCACTTTGAACACACCCTTGCATTGCATTTCCATACTGATATCATATTTCAGATTGAGACCGTCTATAGGTACAGGAGCTAAGGACTATCACATATGTCGCTACCGGTTCATTTTAGCTAGAGAAAGGGGCGCTGGGGTTTCAGGCGTTTGCTGCTCCTTGGTTTGAGATATTCTTTTCCCCTTCTTTTTAGCCAGCGGAGTCGATTCCTCGGTTCCTTTCAGAATGGACATGACGTCCGATTTCTGACTTAGTAGTATGTAGCACACAACTACTCTCTAAACAACTTGAGTTTGCTCTCTACGTTTGTACTGTGATGACTAATCGACGCTAGTGACTTTCGCACCTCACACTTCATCATTCAGCCATCTCTTTCATGTAACATACGCCAACAATGTCGCAATCATTCCTAGGTTTATGTCAACATCTTACATTATATTCTGCACATAGTTGTTTGGTTCTTTGCTTACTCCGATCGGAATTTGGCCTGTCGTGTTCTATTGAGTCACTAGCAATCAACCTCGCCGTTGACGTGGAACTCCCTTCTCTAAATAATGGCCAAACTAGCTCATCGATGCGATTTATCGACAAAGAAAAGTAGGCACGAAATATGTACATCTGTCTTATGCCACGAGTTGTGATACACAATGGGCCTGCTATACGGCTATTTCCCTACTTCGTCTGTCTACGTTTTCTTTTTGTTTTCACACTAATTTCGCTCTATATCGAATCTAACAACGTGTTGCATGTGGCAGTCCAACGTTCCATCTGCTATATCCATGTCTTTCGCCAGCTTTGCTGAGGTGTTAACGCCGTTTTGTCACATTTCAATACCCCTCATGCGCGTCTCAGCTTCATTGCCAGAATCATAGAAAACTGCTGCTCGTAATGCTTTACCGCTTTTCGTTTCCGTCTTGTCTCTCATGAAGCCTTTTGTATAGCTACGGAACACTTCTGACGAAGATTGCTTCGATCTGCAATGCTGCGCACTGGGCCGTACGTCGTTGAAGAAGAGTCTTTCAGCTCTAAAGTTGGGGGAGAGCACGCTAGGGTACTATGGAAGAGGTGTTCGCGTGATTCTGGAAAGGTATTTCATCGGAAGGACGACATCTTTGGAGCGTATATACGCGACCATCGGAGCTGGCATGTGGATTCATTGTCGTCTGTGGTCCTAACTTAGCAAACGGAGCTTCCCAATCGTTCGCTCATAAGAGCTGCTTTCAGGACTGAAAACCTTGAATTAATGAATCGTGAAAGAGCGCACGTTGTGGGAAGATGTAGAGGGAAACGCCATCCAGGAGTAACAGCCGTGAGCCTCTATATTTCTCAATTTGAAGTTATTATATCAAGCTTTCATACCAGTATATACCCCCTTCTCCTATCAGACCAATTACTCTTTTCGACGATGACTATGGACTCCTCCACGATCATGTGTCAATCTAAATAGCACCGGGATCGCCATGCAGTACACTTGGGTGAAGATGCGGAAGTACCCGACAACGACCCCCTAAACGACATGTCAACCTTTCACAGTGATTCACTGCGGTTGTCCGCAAATCACCAAAATGCCACTTCAGAACTCGCAGCGCATGACTTCACGCAAAGCTTGGCACACCTGCTGCGAAGCTTTCACTCTCCTTGCCGGAAACAAAAGGCTTCGTCTAGCTCCCCCTTCAAACCACAATTTACACTCAACTCTACGGTCTTGAAACGCAACCACCGAAAGCAATTGACATCAACAGCTTGGTTACTACAACTTCAAGACTTACGGCCTTTCAACACAACGTTTCAATTCCTACATTACCAACACCCAATCCTTTTTCCTTCATTCCCACCACAAGAAAGAAATGCCCATCACGGTCTCTCAAAACACCGCTGTCGCGGATACAGTCGAAGTTGCTTGGCAGTCAAGCTCATATCGTAAGGTCTCTTCGAAGCTCACTACGGTATCATCTCAACTAACAATGGCGGGAATAGGAATGAGCCCTCAGTCCTCAGCATCCCTCAACCTGATCGCTCAACCTCAGGAGAGTGCAACTTCTTCCTCTAAGAAGAATAAGAAGAAGCATAGAGGTGGAAAGAAGCGACACAACCACACCAAAGCCAAGGCTGCTCGTAAAGAGCGCCGCGCACTAAAGGCAATCATCCCGAGTGATGGAAAGTCCGCTGAGCTCGATACGTGTACCGAGTTTGCGCCTGCATCTGTATATGGTGATATGAATCAGGGGCAGAGCACCTCCGATGGCTGCACGCAGGCGGATAATAAGGGCTTACATCTAAACTCTAATTCCTCAGACGTCAGATCGGGTCAACCGCGAGTGGATGATTTCCAGCCTGCCTCGAGCAGCAAACTTCTTCAAGAGCCTAGCAAGAGGGCCAAAATTACCGGAGCCTCAGAAGCCCATGATCTCCGGTCCTATGATCCAGCCGAAGATGGGTTCAACAGTCATACATCTTCGATCGTCGGCCTCCAAATATATGCGATGGAGGATGATGCATATCATGGAACTTGGAATCCTGGTGTTGAAGCGGAGTGTTTACGTCAAGCGGAACACGAAATTCGAGCTTGGAGCATGGACTTGATGTTCATTCCAGACGCGGACGGCCCATTCAACTGTGCCGCCGACGTCTTCTGGCTCAAGGATCGTAACTATTCCAGGTATGCATCTAGAGATGCTGCTGAAAACGAGTCAACGTCTTCCGGCCACACTATTGAGAGCCTTCAACGCGCAAGTTCACTGGAAGCGGCTTTCAGGCTGCTCTGGACACGCTACAATAATAAGAAGGAATTGATCGAAACTGCCGCCGACAAAATCCCTCACTTAACGGGGCTCGTCCATGAGCTTGTTGTGAAAAGGAAGACACTTGTCAGAAAGGCGGAATACTTGAACTCAGGGTGGCTCCATCAATGTGAAAAGAATGAAGTGCTTCGGAAAGAAAATGAGACTCTGCAGTTCCGCAACAACGCGACAATCGACGAAATGTCCTCGAACATAGTCGATAAGGATGTTAAAATTCTCGGACTGAACCGCCAATTGGCCGACAAGGGTAGGGAATTTCAGGGGCTCAACGAGTATGTGGCACGGTTGACCAGCGAGTACAACCAACTCCAGTCTAGCAATTCTCAAGCGGCCGAACTTGCCGAACTCCGGCGCTTCAGGGAATTGTGCATGGATCAAAATCAACTGGTCCAGGTTGCCCGAGCGCAAGAAGCCGAGCTCCAGGAACTTCGACTCTTCAAAGAACGCCAGCAACAGGAGTCCGACTTGCTAGGAGAAGTAGCACAACTAAAGCACAAGTATGCTACAGATATGAGTGCAAAGGAGAGGCTTCACGCCAAAGCCGCAGAAAATTGGATGCAGGAGTGCCGAGAGCTTGCGACCCAGAACTTGGAGAATGAAGAAAAGATTGGCATCCTCGAGCGCGACTGTAATCAACTTCGGCTGGATTCCAAGACTGCTGCAGCGGAGAATACGAGGCTTGAAGATCAGATACAGAAACTGACGTCCGATATGGCTACATGCCAGCAGGAGAATAGGGATCTGCGGGACGAACGTACCGACCTACTTGCTCTCCTGGAACTTCAAAAGGAAGCAACCGAACACGAACGAGCCCAGGGCGTCAGGTTGCGGCAAGGGCTGGAGTATGTCAACGTCGAGATTCAGAAGGCCAGAATTGTGACGCTTGAACAGAAGCAGAGGATCAACGGGCTTGAAGACACTCTTCAGGCAGTTCGGCGAAATGAGCTGAGGAATAGGCAAGATCCATTGGGGAACCAGTTTGAAGAGAGTCCCGTGGTGGAGAATCGGGAAGAGAGTGGTCTCACCAATGACGTCGAAATTAAGGCTGGAGAATGTGAGCCTTTAGACGTGCAGGTGAATATGGAGGAAGGGGTGGATGGAAACACTGGAGATGGGATCCGAGAGGAAGAGACGCAAGAGGAGCTTTCCCCAGCATCAGCCAGTCTCATCGATTCCAATGATCTTGACGATGAGGTGCAAGAAGCTAATGTGGAAATCCTTCCCTCCAGTAGTGCGCTTTCTGGACTAGTTGCTGCACTCCGAACTCGTGCCTGGAAGTGGAGCGGTATGACCGGCTTCACGAACCTCGCTGCCGCCGTCGAGACATCAGTCGAGCTTGCGACATCATATGAGGATATGGAGGTCGAGTAGAGCAAATAGCCAGTTATGGGTTTGGAGTTAGCGGAGTATATGGACAGTGGGCTATAGCTTAGAAGGACAGGCCTGGTTTTAGAAGATGGGATATTGAAAGAGGTTATTAGTTTGGATGGAACAGATGGTATTAGCGCATACCAATGATACCCCACGAGTGTAACCCTAGCATGATACTTGAAAATTAGTAATATACTACAACCTCCTCCCTAAATGCTCTTGATATAAGTGAATTTATAATCAATTTCCCATCTATATAATTTAGGCAAGCCCTCAAGTAGAAGTACTCATAACGGTCCCAAGTTGCAACCTCCGCTTGTTGCTTCTCCCAAAGTCCAATCCATCCTTGCGCACGCCGTAAAAAGCCATAGACCTATTCATGCATAACTTCCACTAACCACAAGATTCAATACCCCTTTTACTATATTATTTTAATCTACAGCTAGTTTAACTTTAGTTTTACTATATTTTTAGAAATTAATGGAATAAGATTGATTGGTCAAACAAGATTATGTCATATTTTCGGCGCTGCTTCAATTTTATTCCGGCTCCACGTCTTCCATCTTTCACATTTAGGGTACTACGAGACTACATTTGCTTTATTAATTAGCTCTTATGAAACACTTACTTTTGATATGGAAATTAACGTAGAGCTAGTTGGAGAGCTGGCCGCGGAGCGGCTTGGACACGTAAGAAAGAAGAGGCTGATAAAGCCAATCAGGCGTAAGCGGTGATTGGCTTTTAAAGCTCTCATTTAAGGCTAAGTTTATTGTATGTTGTAATGGTCTCTATTTTGGTTCTCTTTCAGTTTCCTCTAGGTTATAGTTCTCTTTGGTTTGTAGAATGGGAAGTAGATGTCACCTAAAATAGTAACGTTAGAGCAGCTCCTCGGTCAGCTGTCATATTGAGATGCTGAAGTTCATTTCCAGAGCCTTCCCGAAGCCCCTAGAACCGTCTCCTAAGTTACATCCATTACCAGCTTGCTCAACTTTAATAAAACCCTGGGCTCACTCCCAATTCTACTCTTTTGCCCTGAACGCTCCTTGCGAATGTCTCTTTGCACGCTTGAAGCATCTAATATAGGTTTAGTTCCTAACTAAACGGATCTATAGTCTCACAAATCTTCTTTTTGATATAGCATTGTAGATGCATAATGCACGGACCATTTCCGACTCTTCACCATTTAGTGAATGGCAATTCCGCCCCGCCAATTCACCATGGCCAGTATCGGTATTAGGAGACGAGTTGATGCTAGTCGCGCTTTTCTAGCCACAACCTGCACAGATTACCATCCTCGCCCTCCAATCTCCGTCTCTATTTTGTACACCAAACTCCAACTACCGTCACAACCACTGAAGATGACTTCTACAATATGGCCTGTGACTCGAAATCCTTATTACATCCATCTACCGCTACGCCCTCAATGCCCTAGATCCCATAACAGGATCAGTGCGGGTGAGTTTCATGAAGCTTTTCTCCCGCCAACACCCGCGTCAATTCACTTTCCCCGATGTAAGTAATCTCATGCCTCAACAACAGTCTCGCATTAACTAATCGCTGATATTGTAGCTCAAACCGTCAAACCGGAAGAGGAGGTTGATGACATCGTGGAGAAGTTCCCGAATGCCGTTCAATGGAGCGGATTCGCATATTCTATGAGCCTGAACTTCAACATTGATCAGGAACCGCAACATGGGATCTCTCCAAATGGGTTGCTCGTCCTTCCTCGCCATGATGGGACCTCCGATGAGAGCACCGCACTAATCCTGTATCGCCCACCGGAAACTACACTAGCTACCAGTCTAGAAGTAGTGGGTCCTAAAACATCCTCACCAATTCTACTACCATGGAAATCTGATTGCGAATCCTCCCCTAAGTGTACCGACATGATTCTGTATAACAGGGCCAACACCAAAGTAGCTGCTAGTCCCCAGCTAGTATCTCCAGATGTTTGGCAGTGTGATGCGGCCTCGTTCTGTCCAGGCTTTTCGACTCCACTGGGGCCCTCTGGCACTGCTACTGTTACAAAATCCGATAATTCGGGATGTTCTTCTCCCACACTCATCAACTTCGACAGCGATATTGACGAAGATGCTGTCCAAGACTCCGAATCGAAACTCAAGATTGCACACAAGAGGATCAAAGAGTTGGAGAATGACAATGCAAGCCTTCAAGTTACAGTCAAAGAGATTATGGAAGCCAAAAAAGGTCTTCATAAAATATACATTAGACAGAAGTTGTCACTCAAAGACCAACGGGATGCCAATGCGAAGGATCTCTCGGCAGAGAAAGCCATGACTGCAGACCTCACTAGCAAAGTGGCTCACGATGAAAACAAAATCTTTGGTTTGAGTCAAGAGAGAGACAATCTTCAGAAAGTCGTGAAGGAAAGTTGTCTCCTGAGAAAAGACGATGACAAGAGACACCAAGACGAAACATCTTTACTGAAATGCAATGTCGCTTCACTCAACAACAATTTCAATCGTCAAGTCGTCGAGTTTGAGGCACGAATGAACAGGGTACTATGCGAAAATGAGTTGTTTCGCAACTCTGCTGTACAACAAATGCCTCAGGTATATGTTGAGTCCCTTAGGGCAGAGTTTCGGGAGGTTTCGGATGCCAGAGCCCAGTTGGAGAAAGAAAATCGCCAATACAAGGAAAATATTCAGAACCTGCTCTACAAACTCGATGAAAACTCATGGGAGATTACCCAGCATCAGAAATGCCAGAAAGAGTATCGGGACGAAACAATTGAGCTTCGAGAGCGAATTCAGCAAGGCAATGCACCGTTGCAGAAGAAACTCATGCGAGCGAAGATAGATTTAGCAGCTGCGAACCAAAAGCTGCAGGACTTTGAAGCGACCTTGCGTCTTCGAAATCAAATCGTTCAGGGTCATGAATTAGTCGGCGTGCTACACGACAAATGCGTTGGGCTGCAAGTTGAAGTTTATCGGCTCGAAAAATTAGCTGAGGATACCTCTCGCCAGGCCCAAGAGCAGTTAGTAGCAAAAGACAGACGGATCGAAGAACTCCTTGGCAAGAATCAGGAGCAGGAGCTCGAGATGTCGGCGTGGTATTTGCAGGAAGAAACTGCGCAGACAAAACTTCCGGAGCTTCTGAGGGAACACGCAGAGCTACAGAGAAAGCTCAAAGTACAAGAGGTTGCCATTAAGGATATCCTACAGAAGCCTACTGGATGTCATGTTGGGTTTGGCTATACCCAAGTGGCCTACCGCAATTTGTATGAACATACTCGGAAGGAACTCCTCAACACTAAAGAAGCACTCAAAAAACTCGAAAACGAGCAGAGAGACAGGGAAGACAAAGTCAGGGTTCTCGGACAGGCAGATGGTGCCAAATACGCCGAGAGTGTCATCGACCTGTATTACGACCAGGCATTACCAGAAATTCAACACCTTCATGAGAAGATCGCCGGACTGATGAGGGAGCGTGGCGAAGAGTACATATATGAGCTCAGCTCGAGCATTCCGCACCCTGAAGTTCATGAGCGTCGTATGAACTTGGCCGCCCGGCTGGCGAACAAGACCTTCCCAGCGGTCTACGCTGAGGTTTTGAGGCAGTTACAACCGGAGTTTGTTCAATATGCCTATGACAGGGGCATAGTCAACGTTAAGCCGACATACGAGTCCATGACGCTACAGAATGCTCGCGAACTACGAGAAGCTGAGGAACGTGGTCAAACAGGCGAACAACCGGAGAGTCGAGGCGGAGACCAACAAGTCGCAGATGTGGGTGAACATAACTCCGGGATATTCGCCGTCCCGGATGGAACTGGGTCATCATCCGAAGGAAGTGTTGATGACGATGAGAACTGGCGATGTGGCCTGCAGCCATTCCCTCCAGTACCACGAAAAGTTGCGGTTATTGAAGATTTCGGTGGTTTAGCATCACCCCAAGCACGCGACGATGTTGTAGTGGATGACAATCCGGTCACTGGCAACTACCAATCTCCATTTCCAGGAGAATTTACCCGCGCCTCTCACTCAGCGACTGGTAGCTTCCCCATTTGCTACGATGAATTCAAAACCGAGGAGGAAAAGGCTGCTGAGAGATCATTTGCGCAGGACATCGACGGAGCAAACAATAGAAGGAGCTCAACATCTGTCGATGGAGGAATACAGCTATTGAACGATACACCCTTCACCACTATCTCTTCACACGGCGGGGTGACACTTGACGCCAATTCAGTGGAAGATGCTTCAGACCGAGGGGATCTGGGTCTTGTCGATGTCTCATTTACTGCCGAGGAAGAGGCTGGTATCCCGGATTTTATGAAAGGGAGGCTTGCGGTTCTGATGGAGAGTGCGGAGAGGATCAATAGCTTTTTGAGATGAGCCTTAAATATACGCAACAGGAAAACTGATATTGAGGTTAACTTATATTGAGGATACTGGAAATGGTAGGCAGGTAGGGTTTAGTTGAACTAGAGTAACCTACCATGGCTGTTAAGTTTCGTTGAAATCTAAGTTATGCATTAACCTCGCAACGACTCTTCTTACTGTTCGCATATGCTGTTTGCTCTTGGTAATATGTTCAAAGAGGAGTATCTAGCCTTCAGCAGACATCGAAACTATGGCGCCCATAACCTCTAGTGTGTCATATGCAGGAAAAAAGAATCTGAGAATTAATTATTTATGACATCCTTTCTATATCATATTTACGTGTTCCATCAACGCATGTCTAGGTGTGCTCGACTTGCTTGAGGAATCGAAACTTCCAGATATATTTTGCGACCTGATACTATTATATTCAAAAGTCGCTAGCCAGTTCCGACAACACCTATATATCTCATGCCACAATTTTCGATCTCAGCAGCAACCCCCAAATCGACGGAGCGGAGGAGGCTCATACAAATCCGGATCCCCCTTCCTTCCGGCCTCACACGCCTTTCTTTCCGCCTCATCCTCATGTTCATGGAACTCGCACCACTTCTCATCCAGCCGTTTATCCCCACAAGTGATGCCGCCGATTTGTCGGAAAGTGAGGATAAGCACTTCGGTAAGGAAGACCGACGGCAAAGTGGCGATACGGGCTTTATCTATTTGATCAAAGTCTGCATAGCGCCCGTAGCGTATAATTAGATATTTGCATAGTGGTGACTCAATCGACAAGCTATCAAGCGCTTGGTTGACCACCGTGGGACATGGGTTTGTTACCCATGCTTCAGATGAGCGTTGCCATTGCAGAATGACGGCACGCCTCAACTTGACGATTTTGTAAGTAGTAGCGAACTTGTAGAGTTCCAATAGTCGACCAAAGACGCGACCACGACGGTTCAGGCCTAAAGTGTAATACCAAGGTTCGACAGAGTTGTCTTTATTGCCGTTGCCATTGGCAGTAGCGGGGGAGCTCGTACTGGATTCGTCATCCTCCGCACCAAATACTGAGTCTGTTCCATCGCAAGCATCTGTGTCTTCGCTCACGTTGGTAATATCGCCATCTTCACGGGCATCTCCGCCATTGTTACTATCTCGTTCCTCATCATCGTCCTCGTCCTCGTCCTCATCATCCCAAGCGTCCTCAAGCTCCTCCACCACAAGACACTTATCATAAATCCATCTTGCGAACGACTCGAAAGTATCCAAGTTCACATCGCGTAGAACAATGGGTGTGCCTACATTGTGAGACTCCAGTACAGTATGTAGATGCTCTGATTCGTTGGTAAGGAGATGTTTGTGGATGTTATAGGACTTGGATGCATCGCCGTCTTCAATAATTACGGTAACTATTGGTTGCTCGGCGATCCTAAAGAGAAATCGCAGTTAGTACGATTTTTAGATAGTGTTGATCATATAGATACTCACGAATGCTTATCGAGCTTTCTCCTCTTAGCTAGTTTGCTCGATCGAGTTGGCTGTGACTCAAGCGCAGGGCGCCGACGACCCGGATTCATCCTGGATACTCGCAAGGGAGTGTAGAACGGAGTGCAACAGGAATATCGGAGACATTGTGTGGGGTTGTTTGCTTTTTACATATGTGGTGCGGAGCTGTGGCTGGGGTTACACAACCTGCAGGGCACGGAGATAAGCACCGACTACATGCAGCCTCGTCAAACTTATGGATATCTGAAAGTCAGTACTTGGAATCATACTTTGAGAGACTCTTTGTCGCATTCTAGCATTGAAGGAGCTACGAAAAAGAAGAATGCAAAGAAGCGGATCTTAGCGCACGTGTAAGCTTACATAAAGCAAAGGGACTGGTATCAGAACGTCATTTGTGCTAGTCTAGTTCGACTTTAAATATTTACCTCTCAAGTTTATCTCATTATTTCTCCCTAGAAGCTATTTTATTGGAGGGAAACGGCTCAGAGTTGGGCTTCGATACACGTTATCACGTGACCCATTCACCATTCACTAACTGCCAAGCCTTTCAGCCATGAATGAAATTACAATAGTACCTGCACAATGAGTGTGGTAATGTATTAGCCTCGCAACGACTCTTCTTGCTGAGCGCATACAATAGTTGACCTAAGTATTATATTTATAAGGGCGTATCTAACCCTCAGCTAATGTCGAAGTTGTTGTCTGCATAGCCTTCTGTTCTTGGCTATGTAGGAAAAGTGAAGTTAGAATGCAATGAATCACGACACCTTTTGTGAATGCTACAGATTATCATTAAGCGGTCCCTATTCACAAAAGTCCCATTCACCGCTTCTTTCCGCCTTAAAAACTCTTCTACGCCCCTCTGCATCCTCGCCCTAACACGTCAACAAACCACAGTCTCCATCGCACCAAGCCCGCTACAATATGTCATTTAATGGCATGGACGCTAACGTAAACAGCTCTCTAGAAGACCCACGAGGCCAGTTAAACTTTCCGCTAGTCCCCTTTCCAATGTACGCAGCCACGGAGGAACCTACTGCACCGGGCCCTTCACGTCAAGGTAACTCCTCCCACCATACTCAGGGTGCAATTCAGCCTAACGATGAAGAAGGTCTCTATCAGCAACTTAATCAGCACGCTCAAGCGGACGGCGCAGCGCTGCCATCGACACCACAGCAACAGATTGGCCCGCAACACTACGACGAAAAGGGCAACTCTTATATCCCAGATGAGCTTGTAGATCCGCTTCTTAATGCACACGATGCTGCTGCGCGAAGTTTTACCGCTCAGAACCAACGCTTCACGCCGATCTATGCTCTTTCTTCCATATCTAAAGCGGAGGATTCCACCAACGCAGATCTCCTTTACGGTGGAGGTGGAGAGATATTGTCTGTTCCAAATGTGTATCGAGCTGGCATAAACGGAAATCAACAGCCTGCAATTCGTCAGAACAGTACGCCAGAAGGTCTTCGTCTGCCATCAGCTCCTGTGCAGGAGCAGGTGAACGCTCCAGCTCGGATAACCCAAGGCCATGCCGCTAGTCAAGTGCTCCCTTCTCAAGGTGATAAAATCGCAGTCTACCGTGAGGCGATACCGGCAGCTGGTCCACCTGTGATCAATCAGAATGCCTCAAATCAGCCGAATCGTTTTCAAAATGGTACTTCGGCGGCCTACAATACGTCGGCACAGACGGCCAATCCTTCACACACAAAGCAGTGCAGCGCTCAAGCAACCCAGTCGCAAGGCCATGTTCCGTCCATCTGGGAAACCTTAAGGTCAGAACAATTGTTGGGGCCTTCTGAAGGAAATCAGTATACTACGCCCTACGCGGACCACTTCCAAGGTGGTACTTTAGCAACCTACAATGTGCCCGCGCAGGGAGTTGCTCCATCGCAGGCAACACTGTATACCACTGCCCAAGCCACTCACTTACAGGGTGGCGCTGGACTATCCCAATATCCTCCGCAGATGGTGCCCAATGAGTACGGGGTGAACGCATACAGCAGCCCTTACCTTCAAACTCATCCCACAGATCACCCCAACGGCCAAGCTCCTGGATATGGACATTCTCAACCGCAAGCACAATTCACCCAAGGTATGAACGGAGCTTTGCAACCTGTGAATAGTGGCATTTCCGTAGGTCAACCTGAGCCTGATCGGTACCGTGTTCCACCACGAGGAACGGACGATCCCAACGATACGACATCCTTTGTCAAAACGCAGGCTGGACTCTCCGAGAACAATCTTCACTGGCTCCAGGGAACTTTGGAGCCGGAACGCGAGTATCAGGCAGATAGAATAGTCGCAGTCCCACCGCTTCTGAATGACAATGGTGCGGTCGTTAGCACTCCAGCTGGTGACCAATTGTTACGCGACCTTCCTATCCTCCCGCGATGGATCTCATCAGGTGTTGAGGCTTGGCGGATACATTACTGGATGACGCTGGATCCACGAGTCGGTTATTCAGATATCGTAGACCGTATGCATTTCCGCTGTACTCAGACTGGTGGGGAAGGACCTCTACTGAAAGGTAGGAAAGATGCAGAGTCGAAGCTTGGCAAGCGCTTGAACCAGTGGAAACGTAGATTGGGGCTCCTCTCATCATTCCAAAAAGGCGTTCCTTCTAAGGCAGAACTGAGCGCTATTGCTAGCCTGAGTCGAGAACAACTGGAGTACAACACGTGGTGGGACGTTGATGTGTCCCGCGGTATCATGACACAGCCACGACCAGTTAGACATGCCGGTCAATGGAATCCACATCAATGGTCGCTCCCTGCTAGAAAAGGCATCAGTGAACGGGTAAATAAGATCCTGGGTGTGATGCAGAGAATGAACCAAGCGGCGCACAACCAGGGGTTGCGGGATTGGACCGAATTCAAGAAGGACGATTGGTTCGGCAATGTGCATTACGCAGCATCGAAGGTTCCTGCAACTGGAATTGCTCCCGCTGCTCCAATGGCACCACTGACACCGACGATCCCTCCAACAGGACTTGCTCCAATGGCTCCAATGGCTCCAATGGCTCCAATGGCAGGGATTAGACGTACTGCGGATCAAGCTGGTCTGGGGGATATTGATACTGAGCGACACCACGCACGAGGGCTTGGTAGGGATCCACGTCAAGTTACTCCCCTTAACCAGGTTCAAGGTCAAGGCGGAGTCTCCCACAAACCTCAGATGACTGAGGTGAACTACATCAGAGGTTCAGCTCTAGCACATGGGGTAAGTCAACCTGAGCATCCAGGTCCAGGTAAAGATCAATCTGGTCTTGCGTCTCCTTTCCATTCGCCTCCTCATGTAACTAACCGTTATCATCAGTACGACAAATCCAACGTCCTGACTGGGCTTACAACTTCCGATAACTCACCAAAAGACAATATCGAGACAATGCTCGATACGCTTCCTCCTCCCAATGACGAACAACTTGCAGCAGATTTCGATTGGTCGGCATTTGATGAAGAGGTGGATGACCTTTTGCGCACGGCGTCCTAGGAGAAGAAAGCACGAGCATCTGCAAAGATGATGTGAAAGAGAGGGGTGACGCATGACCTGGCAGCGCGTATGTAGATAAAACCCTAAGAATGAAAAGCTACTATGGGCAATGATATAAATTCTTATTTCCCATGCCCTTCACATGGGGTGCCGTAATGAATTGTTTTGGACGGTGGGTCTGCGCATACCACCTTCTTTTCTACCAGCCTACCCAGCCGGTTTAGGCTCTGTACAAGGCTTGAAAGCAAGTTGCCCTCCTTAAGATAATTCGGAAAGTGTCGTACGGAACAGGCCTACTCTAGGCTTGTACAGCAAAAGGAGTGTAAAGAACCACTAATAGTGACCCTAGCGGTAAGAAGGATGATCAATCGTGGATAAACGCTTGGACCACAACTTGGCCCAAACGGCAATGCACGGAAATTCATATTTCCTCTCCGTCACCACCATCACTATTGACGTTCACATCTCCAGTAGAACGGTTTCTGTTGACAGAATATCTAGGCTCGCATAACCACTGCTATCTGCTCTACCGAGCTCTATCAAGCAAGCAAGGCCGCCTTGCTCTCAATCGGCAGGTTCTGGCTACATCCAAGCCGCTCTCCTCACATTCGTTCCCCTTCCTCACTTGCGAGGGACTACGAACTGCCTCTTCTTCCACAGTAATAGCGCAGCCGGTACTTGCGCCGCACAAAACCCACTCACAATCTTCATCTGCAAATTATAGCCCTGCGCAAATATAGTTCGAGCCACAACCGCACTCGCAGCCGGCAATGCCGCAAACGCCCGCGACGTTTCCAGTAACGCGTCAACGTCCGCGGGGGCAAAAGACTTTGCCGCCAGCGACGAACGCACAGAATTCGTTAGCGCTGTTGTGACGATTGCGAGGCCGAGGGCGCCCCCGAGAGTGCGGAACTGTACCATGGCTGACATAGCGACAGCTACGTTTCAATTTAGCAAAGGGGTCTATTGAGCGGAGGTTGAGTAAGGAACGATCACTCGCCTTTATCTCGTTTCTCGACAGCGAAGGGTGTCATGACAATCAAGCAGGCGAGATTGATGCCCGTTCCCAGACCGGCTATGCCCTCGTAGACGTAGAGCTGCACGGGTATGTCGGTGGTTGATGGGGCGGTGGATAGGAGTACAGTGCCGATTATTTGAATTGCTGAGCCGACGAGCATAATGTATACAAGTGGAATTTGGAAGCGCTTAGCTAAGTAGGGGGCGAGCACCGAGCCGAGGGGATTTAGCACTGCGTATGGGAGGAGGCGAATGCCTGCTTGAAGAGATGAGATAGAATTGACGGCCTGGAAGCGGAGGGGAATTTGGATAACGGCGACTGTGAAAGGTATTCCTGTCAGAAAGATGCTTCTGCTTGAAATTAGAGTAGTACTCATGTACAACAGGCGTCTGGCTCACACAAGCATCCCAATGCGAACACGGCTTTGAACGAAGCGCCACGGGAAAATGGGCTCTCGGATACTATCTTTGGCGGTAACGTACCGCGACCAGGCCAAGAAGCCGAACCACGAGAATCCGGAAAGAACAAGGCAGATGATTATCAACGGCGAGCCCCACGGGTATGGGTTGCCTGCTTGCTCAAGACCAGTGACAAGGAGGACTGACGCGCAAAGAAGTAATATTGTGCCGAAGATGTCGAGGCGATTCAGTTGCGCCTTTGAGAAGGTGTGTCGGAATGTGAGAGCTTGATATCCAAGGCGACCTTGATGTGGGAAGTTATTTGGTAGAGCTAACATCAAAACTAGTGCAGAAAAGAGGCCTGCAGGGACACTGAATACCTTCTTAGCATTTGCCCATGCACACTGCTGCTGTTTTACTCACTTCACGAGGAACACCCATCGCCAGGTTGAGAACTGCGTGATCGCACCACCCAGCAGTGGACCGACTAAGAAAGCCAATGCAAAGGTTGCTGATATAAGACTTGTCGTCAACGCGAATTTTGAAGGCGGAACTAGCTCGAAGAAGATGGCGACGATGACGGAGTAGGTGCCGGAGCCGCCAATTCCTTGAAATGCCCGCAAGATAATTCTAACACCTGTTAAAGTCTTACCACACCATTTTTGATAGAGACGAACGCACAGCTGTTCGATGGTCTGCGCAGCAGCGCATGCTCCCGAGAAGATGGCGAACAAGCATAGGCATACGCTCACCACAAGCTTGCGGCCGAAGATGTCGCTGAGTTTAGCAAAGATAATCAGAAACCCTTTGAGAAAAATTAGAGAGAAGCCTCATGTGCTTTGCTTCGGACTACTCAAGTACCGGTATATGTGAGCAGATAGGCTGTCACGATCCAGCTAGTCAAGTTGAAAGCTTCAAGATCATCGGCGATTGATACGAGAGATGTTGCGACAATGGAAACCTCCATGGTAACTAGAAATATTGCCAGCCCCAATCTGCTTTTCCGTCAGTAAAGTGATCGTCACGTGTGTATGGACCGTCGTGATGATAGTGGTATGGACCTACGTTGCAGCCACGATGAACAGAGACCATCCTCTAAGATAATTTGTGGGTTCATCTCCTTCTGTGATCTCTGGTTTGTTCGACTGATGGGCAATTTCCGACTCCATACCTCCTACAGATGTTAGTTCAAGAGCATCTAGAATAGATATTGGACGCTGTTCTTGGAGGAGACTTGGAGGAAGCGCTAGGAAAGCCTCCGGACGCAAGGATTCCGACTCCCTTGTCGCCATATTCAACGTTGCGGTCACGTTTTAGATTGTATTTCAGAGGACTCTGCTGAAGCTGGGATTAAGTCGAAGATGGAAGGTCTTCACTAAGCAATGAATACACTTGCTAAAATCTGGACCCATATAGTTATGGGGCTGATTAAATCTGCCGTGGTGGTGTAGCTTCGGACTTGCCAGGGTTTCCAAAATGTTGATACTAGATGTGCTAACCGCGCAGGAACAGTAAATCATTCCTTTACCCCCAAATAACGAGACCTGCGGAGCTTCTGTTGTACTATGTGAGATTACAACGTTGGACTATAGCTCTTGGGGGCTGCATGCAGCCCCGCTGCCTCGCCGCAGGGTGAGACCACCAGACTACGCCGCACACGTACTTCGAGTCCTGGATATATTAAGTTTTGAATTATGAAACCGGATCGGCATGTGCGCACCTGTTATTCATGATGAATTGCGAGTATTCTAAACCCTTTTTTTTAACTTCTTTCTAGCCGTGGCGGTGCTGGGGATGGGAAACCACTGACCTCTACGCCGCTTGTGCTTCTCCAATTATGGGTCGCAAAGTAACTGTACAATACAACAGCTTGCTATCTCTAGCCCAATGGGGCATTCTCCACCAACGAGGCGTCATGTCTAACTTTGCTTCATCCAATTAATACTTGGGAACGAGCACGCTAGGGAAATCTGCAATCAAGCAAGACTAGCCTCGATAATACTCTGTGATTCAGGCTCCTCTGTCCAGATTCGGTCAATTTTCAGTCCCGCCGATGAAAGAAGCCTCTGCCATTGACGTTCTGTTCTTTCCACAGCCCCCGCGAGTGCCATGACCATAAAATCAGAGCGCATTGCGAATGCACATGCATTCTGAGAAGGCATCGCAAAATCATTTAACAGAAGTTTGGAGTATCCTGGCTTCATAGCTGTGACAGTGTTGCGGAGGATTTTCAAGCACTTGTCATCATCCCAATCATGAAGAATGTTACGGAAATAGTACACCCGAGCGCCTGTTACCTCGTGTCAGTAGATGAGGTTGAGAGAGAATCTAGCAAATCTCACCGCGAATAGGCTGGACAGTGAAAAAGTCATGGGCCATAGCCTCCATGCCGTCACTTGGGTTTACTTGCTCGATGGTGCTTGGCAAATCTTGGAGAATCATGCGTCCCGGCAGCGACGGGTATCTTCGTTTGATCTCTTGAATCTCTTGGCCGGTACTACCACCGACGTCTACGAGCATGACAGCTTGTGGGTCTTGGTAGTCGAAACCTTCGACAATTTCTTTCTCCAATGGATAAAAGTCTAACCATGGCGTATGTCCTTGGCGTTGCGCTGTCATCCACTGCTGGAAGCTTCCTAGGACATCGGGGTGCTTAGGTAGCCACTGGAAGAATAGTTCGTCGCCGAACGCCATATTAAACGGGAGATGGGTCGGGTCAATGGGGTTCTTGTAGGCAGTTTCGGTCAAGTACTTCGGAGTCGGCTGCATCCCAGGTATAACTAGGTCGTAACTACGCAAGCAAAATCTCAGTCGATGAAAAGCGGTAATGCATCCACGTTTCACATACAAAAGGCGAGCACCAGCATCCCCTTTGGTTGATGCGAATGCTTTGGTGATTTTGCTCGGGCCGTAGCGCTCAGTGTCGATCTCTTCCACAGCGTGAATGGAGGCTAGACCTCTCATGATACGCTCAAGGAGCGCCGTCTCGGCCCCTGTGCTGTCGGCGAGCTGTTGGGAGGTTATTGGTTCCTGGAGGCCAACAAGAATCTTGAAAATACCCAGATCCACAGCGATTTTGAGGAGGAGATTGTCTACAGACTAACAAATCCGAGATGCTAGGTTAGTCTCTGCGTGGAGCTGAGGCAGTTTTTGGCAAACTCACACCAAAAAGAAACTCTTCGACAAGCCTTCCAGGACTTTGCAGGGCGATGCAAAGTTTCTGAGCATTTGTTAGAAGCTTCCTACAAACTTCCATATTTGCTGTTTGGCCATCATGCTGGGTTAAATCTTTACCAAGATGCTCAATCTGGGCAAGCAGAGTGCTGACTGCAGGATCCATAATGATCTTCAGCAAGTGAATATGGTTGCTGATAGATGAATGACCAAGTAAATATGTGAAGTATAAAGGAGACTAGATGTCCATGAAATGAGAAGAAAACGGAAGAGAAGAAGGCAGGGCATGAAGTTGCCACCATTGTCAAGCTGGGTAAGCTCCGGGGCGTTCTTTACCTAGGTAGGCTTGCCTGCATTAATGGCAACGCCGCAGCGGTCTGCTCCGTATCCTTGGCCTTTCTAAGAATATCTGCCTGTTCTATAAGACCAACTCTCTGCGGTGCGACTGTTATCTAGATAGTCACTCCTGCAGCGAAAATTTAAATGAGAAGATGACCGTTGATCTTCCTATGCAAGCCAGATTCGTGTAACCCCACAGATAAGCTGCTGCCTAGGGCCACCTACAAGGGCCCCCAAGCTCTACGCCACTCAGCCAGGACTCACTCACTCACCTCTACCGGCATTCACTTTACATGGCCTGGTGAGGCATTGAAAAAGCAACAGCCGTAGGGGTTTACTATCCCCCTTCAACGGCTTCCGGTTATACAGGGACCGGTAATAGGAGACTTTGAAAAAGAGTTTGATTAAGCTCAACCACGCGTAAGCGGTGATTATATTTAAAGCTCTCATTCATAGTCAATTATATTTAATAATATAATAATATTGCTTTAATTTTACATTAAGTTCTTATTAGTTTAATTTCTTTAGTTCTAGTATGCTAGTATTACTATAAACAATAAAAAGAGTTGATAAGTTAAACATAATCTCTTTAAGTTAACGTTAACTTATCGCGCACTGGGTGGAAGTAAAAATGCGCTGTTTGATCGATCTTCCTGCAACACTCTCTAACACTCTTCTTTTATCGATACTACTACCTTCAACACCAACATGGCAAACACCTGCCCCTTGCCAATGCTAGGGACCAGTGTAAGCCGGATGTTATGCGCTTGACACCAATGCCTTTATTTAATACGTTTGAAGATGTATGGTTTTTTGTCCAAGCACTCAAGACGGCGATAAGCTAGATATTAGTAGAGTGAGCGCTGTAACTGGTCTTCAGCTTGCAGAACAAATGTGCGGAGGCGTAGAGGTGGATCAATTTGATTATATAGAACAAAAGCACTTAAGAATGAGCCGTACACCATCATATAGAAACACAACATTCCACTCACAGTCCAAGGAAGCACTTTCGAACCATCACGCACCCACCTTAACTTCCGCCGGCTTATCCGTCTGCTCGTTCGCCATAACTTTCTCCAAATTAAATCCCTGTCCTTCCTCTCCAACCCGATTAAACCCCCAAGCAGTCGGCGAATCATCATGAACAGTCGTCCTCCTCACATCTCGCTTATATTTTCCCTCAAAGCTACCACCAGTGGCGCGGTGCATGACGCAGGTATTATCCCAAGCGATCATATCCGTAGGATTCAGCCAATCTGCGCTCATGACGTATTTCTTTTGTGTAGTATGCTTCATCAACTTATCGAGAAGCTCCGTGGATTTCTCAGGCTCCATGCCTTCGAGGTGGTGGCAATGCGCTGCGATGTAGAGGTTTGTTCGACCACTAGGCTCGTGCAGTTGAACCAGTTTATGATAGGTAAATTTTTGGCTTGTTGGGTCGAGGTCTTTGAAGAATTCTGGGGAACCACTTTTGCGGCTGTGGAGGAGGGAGTGGGCGCCGATGTAGTCTTTCTCTATTAGTTCCTTCTTCAGGTCTTCGGGTAGCTCGTCGAATGCTGTGCGCGAGTCTGCGAATTCGGTGTCGCCGCCTGTGCCTGGTGGTGGGAGTTCAATGGCACGGAGAAGTGACCAGGATGCTCGGCGGGGGTTGAAGGATGAGTCGACGTGAAAGAGAGCGTTTCCCTTGTTGTAATGAGCCCGTGGGCTGTCAGGTTGAATGACGTTGCCCTCTTCATCGACGTTTCCGGCATCGAAGAGTTCGAAATGCTTGTAGCGTAGCTTACGGCCACCGGTTAGATATCGCTTGACGTTATCGAGCTCGCCAATATTTTTGGAGAACTCGACGTGCTCGTCATCATCCATATTGGTGTTTCGGAAGACGCAGACACCATACTTTTGGCATGTCAGAGGTGTGAGAGGATGGTGAATGTTGCATAAAAACTGACCTTGGCCATGGCGGCCTTGATTTCTTTGAACTGCTCATCGGAGAGGTGGTGGAAGTCTACACCGATGACCTCTGCACCGAAGGTGGGATGGAGCTCCTTGACGGTGATGGTCTTGAAGGGGGTGTTTTGAGTAAGAAGACCCGGCATTTTGGCGACTTTTTAAATGAATGCAAATATGAAAGACTACGGATTAATGCTAGATTCGAACGATGAAGATCTGATAAGTATCAAGATAAACCTGGTAGAGACGCGGCAATGACGATGTTTTGGTGATCCAAGCTGATTTCTGGAGTTAACGGAGATTTCTCAGAGAACATTATAGCCGGGAGGGCACGCAACTAATGTAGATAGATGTCCCGGAAATAAATAGGGAGCGTGGAGCTCATGAAGTAGAATTACCAGGACAATCCGGCGATTGCCTGCTCATCCACCGGCACTTACGGGGGATCGAGAGGCCCGAAGCAAATCCGTCAAAGGTTGTAGCTCTTGATTAGAGAAGAAAGACTGCTACGAACGTCTCTCCGTTTCGATTGGCAAAGTGTATCGTCTTCAAACTGGACCTAATGGTGAAGCTACGGATGTTCAGTCCCGTAGCGCTCCCCGCATTCTGCATCGCCAGAAGATCCCCACATTGTGGGGCAACGGGGCCCTGGTCCTAGTTCACGCTGTGACAAGCCTCGCTCAAGAGATTGATGTTGCGCCACAGCAGCTTGGGTGACACGCCTGCAGCTTCTCTTAACCTGCAGCTAAGTCTTCTATCATACCTACCTAATGCGCTGTTGAGCTGTCGTTGTCGACCTCATGAACCTAGGCCCATTCGGGCGGATAGCTCAGACAAATTCCTCATCGACATCTAGCTCCTGGTTAGCACGTTTATAGATGATAACGCTGTAGCGATATGGTCCAGGCAATCGACGACATTATATACGATGATTCATCCTTCGACTCAGTGTGTAACACACGGCAGTTCTCAAATAGCGCCATCTCGAATTAGTCGGCCAGTCCATCTCAGGATCGATTTTCTCAACTAACTGAAACACTCGCGTAAGATTGTCGTTCCTTTGTTGTGGATCGTGGGTGGAAATCGACTTTACATCCGAGGTGGTGCGAGCCTTGCCAGAAGGTAACTTCGTATATGGAAAAACGATGGTAGTATGATTTTAGAATTGCATTTCTCTGTACTTCAGCTGTCGCCTCTATTATTAAGGCCTTGCTCTGGCAGATGAAGAAGTTGGTGAGGTTCGAAAGGAAGGATGAGAAAGCGCCGTGTCAACATAAGCTCACAAATTGTGGCGTCACACCGCACCGACCGCTTCCATCAACGTCCTCTTCGACGCCGAAGCAAACTCAACACTGTCACAAGGCGTACACCACCTACAGTCTTTACTATTCGAAGACGAACAGTTTCTTCTTCACCTGGAGAATTCGATGCCAGCTCAGAACACATTCACTAACAGCCCAACTAATGAAAGAAACACGGGTTCAATCAGCCTGACAGTCAACACCGACGTGATCAGTGTATCCAGGACTTGAAATAACCATCAAACAGCATGGGGGCCGCATCACAATCCTAAATTGTCGTCACATCTTACTGTACTTCACCAGAAACGTGTTCTACAACGCGTCCTACGCGGACCCAGCCAGCCCAATTCTTTAACCTTTTAGGACGCGATTTCCTTTTTTCTTTTCTCCAACTCCATCGTACCTTCTACCTCGGAAAGTCTTTGTTGCCTGCGGTAAGTTGGGGAGGTGGTTTGTATCAACTTCCGCAATCTCGTCCTTTCTCATTCCTCTTTCCCTTTACATTTCGAACCTCGCTTCCAAGACCTAGAATGTCATCAGGACATCCAAACGGCTCCATTCAGTCGCCTGCGTCTAACTCGAATGTCCAAAATGGTGCCCCAACCACGCAGGACGGTGACACAAATTCTTCCGGTCCTCAACTAAACCAGCCGCCTCAGGGTACTCCACGATTCCCGGACTACGTAAGTGTGTATGTCGGAAGACCATCATTTGAAGATAAAAAATTTGTATCGGCACCTCGGCTTGTTACCGAGATGCATGTCCTAAGCGGGTATTGGCTATTCGCAAGCCACGCCTGGGACGGAGATGATGCCAGAGCATGGTTATCGAGGGGTTGTTCCACGCCTGAGCAGCTGTTGGGAGATGTAATGCGTGGCCACTCAGTTCCAGACAACATCATGCTTCGCTGGATTCCTTCATGTCACGAGCATTTCCAAAAAGCTTTACATGCTAATGCAGAGACTCATTTTAAAGAAATCTGTACGCGGCGTCGAGAACTGAACCTCTTTCCGTTGAAGCCTACAGAAATACCCTTGTACCCTGTTGATATAGGAAAGAAGCTGAGAGATGAAGGAATAGACACCTCCGGGGCATGGGAACGTTTCTCTACACCAGCATCAGGATTGTTCATAAAGTCGAAAGACGAGGGCAGTATCAATGGAACGGGAATACAGAATCACAGCCAGGCAGGGGATGCTCGTCACCCCACGCCTCCTGCTACCCAAGGTCTCAGAGAGCCTTTAGCTGCTTTGGCGACGTATGGTGCTAGCTCAAATCTGAGCGGAAAGGGCGGTGCGCACAACTTTCCTAGAGCTCAAAATGGCGTCCCAACACTTGAACAACAGGCAAGTGCTTTACTGATCATTCTATATTATCTCACTGACTCAGTTAAAGGAGAGCGCCACACAGAGTCTCTTCAGAGCTTTTCACGAACACAACATCCACTATACACCGAGTAACTTTCTTGCAAGTGCGCCCCCGACATTGAATGAACACAATGGAGAACCAGGTCTGGAAGTTCCTAAGAATGGTACCAGTCAAGCGAATGGGGAACCTTTAAATGGCAGTACAGAAATCTCATCCACACAGGCTGGACAAAAGCCTTCTCCGTTGTTTCAACCTTCAAAGTATGGAAATATCACACTTTCACAGGCTTCACTAGCAAATTCTAAAGAGAAGGAAAGTTTCTTGGAATCTGCAAAAGGTGTCAGAGATCTCATCGCTGGACGAAGTCTTACCGATTGGAATTCTCCTATCGGAACAGACTGGTCTCCTGCTACGGTACTCTCGGAGCTTGAAGTTGCACGGGCCCAAGAAAGGGCGTATGAGAAGTTTCGGAACGGGAAGTCGAATAACGGTACGCAGCTGCAGGATGAGTCTCAAGTCCCTGCGACTCCTGCTTCTCAATGCGACATTCCTCCCCTCAAAGTCCTCACTCCTCGGTTTCCCTTTGCCGATGAGGCAAGTGCAAGTCCCGACGTCAACAGGAACGTACCATGGCCTGCTCATTCTTCGCCAGCCGAAGCGTCACCACCACGTTCCGAGTCTCTTCAGTCGCATATGTCCCAGCATGGCTCTTCGGCTTCTTCAGCTTCTTCCGCTGAGTCACCCGACTTCTCGTTTCCAAACAACACTTCAGGCTTCGACGCAAGCAACCGGGAGCGCGATGTCCCTAAAGAACTAGGTAGAAGAGTCGATGTTCTGATTGCCGAACGCGAAAGTTCGATACCAAACATGTACCTCAATAAGCAGCAATCTGATGTCGCTGACGACGGAGCTCGCATCATTGCTCAAGGAGACGAATCCGATCCTATCCAAATAAGTTATAGCACTGACAGCGATGTACGAGGCGTAGATGATCACGAAGCCAAGCAAATAGAAGAAGAGAAGCAGCCTCAGTCAGTTCTGCCTAGATTGAGCCAGACCGAAGAGATTGTGAACAGACATCTACCGGATCAGATTGCACGTGTTCAAATTATGTACTCAGCGGAGGACCCAACGGCGCTGTCACTCTTCTGGGAGAACCATCCTGCTAGATTTGCTCCAGGCGCTGATGAGATTGAACGAGAAATGCCCTTGGATGAGGATTGGCCTCAGCTGGTCGACTTATGGACGGTCAATATTCCTTGCATCGACTGCGGTGCATTAGGAGAATGCAACCCTGACTGCTCCTTTTATAGTAAGCAATGTCACCCCAGGATTATTCTGCGCACACTGACTTTTCATTTAGACTTCAAACTCAAGCCGATGACCCAACTCAATAGATCGGAAATGAAGGAGCTTCTCGATGATGCCGAGCACATATCAGAAGCCTCGGAAGCATGTGATAGCCACCCTTCCCCTTATCAACCCCTGTCAGCGGAGGATCTTCTTGAACCCGGGGAGACACAGCTTGATGGAATGTTGAAGATTGTGGAAGAACACATCGGGATTCCTGCCGAGCTTGAGGGATGGTCGAAAGAAGCGAAAGTAATTTATGGAGCGCTGAAATCGAGCAACCTCGATTTCGAGCTGGTGGATCAAGAGGGTCTGGAGGTATTAAGATGGCGGATGGAGCAATCTCGCATCAGTGACGACACAGACTTGTTCGAATTTGAGTAGAATGCTTGTCGGATTCGAGGGTCAAAAAGTAAAGCTTTGGCCCCTCTGCTTTCAGGGTGTTTTGAGGAGGAATCTTGGCGGGTCTTTCGTGGAACTTGGGGTTCATCAGTTTTATATTTATTCATCAATTGGCCACGCTATGAAAAGCAAAACCTGAGCAAGAAGTGCATGGAAAGCTTGGGAAAAAGGGGGGGGAAATATGTGCTTTAATGATAATATTGCACTAACTTCCCGAGGTCTTAGATGGAGAGAGCATTCACGTGCCAAGTTGATGCTACGTTTCCCGGTTGATGTGGGATATGGTCGATGTTAGTGATCTCGCCCTTACAAAGAAGCGCACCTAATTCCATATCGTACGGCGAATAATAAGATTATTGTTGGATTGGGTTCCAGTGGCAGAACGAGTCGCTGAACACAACCTCTAACAGTTGCCGCATTGGGCATAGCACGGTTTCCGTAGTATCTCCGCTAACTGCCGAGGCACAACAGGCATCCATTTCACTTCCACAATCTATATTACAGTAGCCAAACATTGCCTGACTCCTCTTCAACAACACGAAAACACGATGCCGACACTTGAAGAGATCTTCGAAGAAGCTTGCGCCAATGAAGAAATTGCTGGAGCCGTCATCCAAGCCGTCAATCGCGATGGTACAGTACACCTTACAAAGTTCCCATCATATCTCACTTGCCAACACATACCGAGATAAATCAAAACTAACCTCTACCAGGCACGTTCACCTACGCCAATGCATTCGGCAAACGCTCCGTCCGCCCCGGCGCCGACCAAAGCCCCCTCACCCTCTCTACTATGATGTGGATAGCGTCATGCACAAAACTCATGACTTCGATTTGCTGTATGCAATGCGTAGAACGAGGTCTTCTATCCCTCGATGTTCCCGTCTATTCCATTCTCCCCGAACTCAAGGACCTCCCCGTCATCGAATCAATAAAAGCCGATACCGGCGAACCGGTCTTAGTCCCGCATCGAACGCCAATTACTTTACGGTTATTGCTGACGCATTCTTCGGGGTTGTCGTACGATGAAAGCAATCCCAAACTCGTGGCATGGATGAAATGGCAGAAGCGTTCACCATCCAAGGCAGGGCGAGTCGTAGAGCGATATCTCGCGCCCTTAGTCTTCGAGCCTGGGACCAGCTGGATCTATGGACCCAGCATCGATTGGGCAGGGAAGATGCTAGAGCGAGTGAACGACGGTATGGCATTAGAAGAGTACATGAAGGAGAACCTTTGGGGTCCGTTGGGAATCAAGGATATGACTTTCTACCTAGGTCGCCATCCAGAACTAGAGAAGAGAATGGCGGATATGAGTAAGCGAGATTCGGAGGCGCCGGGGAAGGTCAAGAGGAGTAATGCTAAGATGTTGTATCTGGATGGGGAGGGGAAGTATATGGAGGATTGTCTTGGTGGAGCGGGGGTGTTTTCTAGTTCGGAGGAGTTTATGAAGGTTTTGAAGGCGGTTTTGACGATGGATCGGGATGAGAGGCTGTTAAAGAAGGAGAGTGTGGAGGAGTTCTTCAAGCCGCAGTTAGGCGCGGGTTCGAAGGCTGCGTTGATGACGATGATGCAGAACATGGACGGCAACAGTGCTATAAACGCAATCAACGATGCTGCGGGTGGGACGGTAACGAAATTGGAGAAAGATTGGGGATTGGGTGGGTTGTTGACGTTGGAGGATGTGGAGGGTGGGAGAAAGAAGGGGACGATGACTTGGGGTGGGTTGCCGAATTTGACTTGGGTAAGTTGGTCATGTTCACTGGTTCTATTAAGAAGTACTAATCTGGTTGCGCAGTTTGTTGATCGAGAGGCCGGTCTCTGCGGTCTTTATGCTGGGCAGCTTGTTCCTCCCGGTGACGCAAAGTGTGCGGAGCTCAACTACATATTTGAGACGGCGATGTATGAGCGGTACAAGAATGGCTCTTCTTCCAGGCTTTAGAATAGAAGCTTATGGTCAGCGATATGGATATCTGGAGCTGGGGCTCTTCACTTGGAAAGCTGCACTATCGGGTAATACAAAATGGGAAAAGATTGCACGAAAATAAATACAATTCAAATACTACAAACTCCACTTCGCAAACCAATCCATAATCACCCTCGTCGCCTCCGCATCCTCACAAGTCGTCAAACTCGTATCATCGTTCGCAAATGTACTCGGCCAATCATGATACAGATTCGCGTACGTATAATGCACGACCGTCTCATTCCAGCTATATCTCCTCACCTCCTTCTTCCCAGTCCCACAAAGCGTACTCGTAACATTCGCGTTGGGGTCATATCCATCTCGCGCAGCCCACCCGTTAACCCAGTCCGGGATACTAGTCGTGTTGCGATTCCCGCGGTCGTTGGGCCCGCCTTCGTATGGAATCGTGTCGTCTTTAAGGCCGTGGAATTCCATGATGGGGATTTTGGCGCGGGTGGTTGTCGGGTTGCAAGGTGGGAGTTCTGTCGTGTTGAGGTAGAAAGCTCCGGATACAGGGGCGAATGCTGCGATTTGGGATGTTGTGGTTGGATCGCATGCGAGCAGACCTACTAGACCGCCGCCGTTGGATTTACCGGCGGCATAGACGCGTGCAGGGTCTAGACAGTAGCGGCCCAGGAGATGATTGATTAGGTCAGACGTGAATGCGACATCGTTGATTGAAGTTGGAGCGTCTGGGTCGCCGAACCATTGCTGAGTTCCTTTGTCACTTGGATAACCTTCTGGGTAAACGGCAATGGCTTCGGTATTGTATGATGAGTTCGAGAATTGCGATAGTCCTTCTTGCTCTTTTGCGTCTTTGCCTCGGCCGTGGAAGGAGAGGATTAGAGCAACTGGGATGTTAGTTTGGTAGCCTTCTGGGACGTGGATCCGATAGCCACGTGTTAGATTTCCGCTGCTGATGGTAAGGTTCTTGGAGATGCCTGGCGTTACTAAGGAAGGTAGTGCTTTTCCACATCCATTGCTTTGGTTGACTGTGGGGGTTGGAGACGCGTTTGTGGTGAGTGAGAGCGCTAAGGAAAAAAGAGCGAAAGAAGACAACATCTTTTGATATCAAAGGTGCTACAAAGTACAACCGGGTGAATATGAGAGGTGGATTGAAGCTAAGTAGATATACATTTGTGCCCATTTCTAAATTAGGATTTAACCACGGCGCCCCAAGGTTGGCACTGACCTTGTGTGACATATCCTGGGGACCTCGGGTGACATATCCTAGACTCCATGACTCATTAGTACAGCCGGCTGGCTACTGAAGCCTCCCTAGAATGAAGTTTGTTATTGGATGAAGAGACTGGGTTCAGGTGAGGCTGGAATAAAAGTGTGTGGCTTGACGCGTTCTTACTCATCCGCGCTAAGTTCAGCCCATTAACCCTAAATGGACTCCGTCAGCGAACTATCCCTACTGACCCCGACCGCAGCATCTTTGCATTTTTGTTTTTTCGTCTCTCCTCGTCGCTCTTCCGTTTCATCACCGACATCTTTCATTTTCTACTATGCTGTATGTGCTTTTGCCCTGAATAGTCCCTAACCTATCACGATCATGTTTTTGACGGCTTTCCAAAGGTATTGGGGGAAATCACCTTGAGAGCTGAGATCGGGTAAACGTCCATACAACACGGTAGACGTATAATGTGTCGATCGTACAAGGGCTATTGCTCGATTTTCCTTTTCGTGCGACAGCGCATCTCTGCTCCTTGCTCGCTGGCGAAGTGTTAATGGGTGCGCAAGGTTGAACGGCCGTATAACGTCAGCACATTTTTGGGCACCATGCATTTTCTCTTATGGGAGTAAAAGGGCCGAGACCACTAAATTGGCGGCGAATGGGGCGATAAAGACTCAAAAGTCTAGCCTTCGGGTGACGGTGATCCCAGCATCGAACCATGAACGCTGAAACTTCAGGTTAGAGAACCCAGTCGGACGGTGCAGCTGCTTGCTTGCTTCTCTCTCTTCAGCGGTAGACCAACCCTCATCAGTTTCAGCCGAAAAAGGTACACACTTGCCTGCGGAGTCCCGCAGCCCTTTACGTGTGTGTGAATTTGTCATTTCAGATGAATACCCTGGTGTATCCACGTAGGTAAGGATCGACAAACTTCTCTCAGAATCTCTTCTGCCCTTGCCAGCTCTCTCATACATTATCGATGAAGTCTCGATCTCTCTGAGCTTTCCTGCGACATGTTTTTTGCAAAATTGACCTGTCATTCGATGTGGGGAAATCTTATATCCGACATTTTATTAGCGTTCATCATTGTCTCTGGTTCTGTATCGGCTTCGAACTCAACATGCTACTATCCATCGGGGCTTGAAAGCCGAGGGGGGCCTTGTTACCCTTCTTCAAACGTGTCAACATGTTGCGGACCCGGCTTCATTTGCTTGAGCAATGGACTCTGTTCCCCTGGACCCGACGATCGTCAAACCTATCAATATAAATATTATCGAAGCAGCTGCACCGAACCAACATGGCAATCAGACTCTTGTCCGCAACTTTGCTTAGGGTGTAAGTGGTAGTTCTCCTCCCGACTTCCAAGCAGCAAATGACTAATTCGAGCCTCCAGCGGAAGATAATCTTGATTCCGGAGAGGGTATTCAGAGCTGCCCCGGCGGGGCGAACCGATATTGCTGCGGTCGAAGTTACGACTGTTGCACCAACTCAACTAACATCTTCACGCTGGGCGTCGCGAATGTCTTGACCACCATTCCATATTCCTCAGCGACGATATCTACTAGCGCTACGTCATCGCCTACGAATACATCTACACCTGACTCCCACACAACCTCTAACGGCATGGCTATCGGCGTAGGAGTGGGCGTTGGCGTCGGTGGATTAGCAGCAATCCTTCTGGCTATCTTTGTCATATTGAAGAGACGAAGGAGCAGGAAGCAGGCGAAGAGGCCTTATATTTCAGGACCCTTGGAGCTAGATTGGGGTCACAAGGATGGTAAATTCTCAGGAGGAACTGACATACCCAAACACCCGGAGCTGGAGACCCCGGGTCTGGAAGAGAAGAAGGCGTTCATACCCACCAGCCCATTGGAGCTAGAGCATAATCCGAGATACGAACTTGGGATACTCCCTGAACCAGATCCAAAACCCGAAACCGCTAATTCGGATGAGTCTCGACGGAGAGACGAGAATCAATTTCCTGGCAGGTATTTCAAAGAGGATGGTGTCTATCGCCACGAAGTCGCTGGATGAGAATCGGCGTCCATTTTCCCACGACGATCGTTATTCCAGAGTTTAATTTCAAGGCTTATTCGGGAAATGTGCACCTCATTATTCGGCTGGGCCAATTGATCCTAATTCCGCCTTAGCTCACCCGCTCGACTTCATCATCTCTTGGCTTCAGTCGCATACTAAACTTCCGGCGATCTCAACACTGCTGTAAAGGATCTAGGGCCATTATGTTGAGGAAGACCTCGCAGTTGACGACGAGTCATCTGGTTTGACCTTTTGTGGTGTATCGTTTCAGATCCACCATCTACGGTCTGAAACCCCGACGAGAAGGTTCACCGAGGCAAAAGACGATGTCCGCAGCTCAGCTCCTTTGCAGAAGATCCTGCGGTCAGGTACCCGGAATTGTACTACAAAGAGAGAATCAGAAGAGTATTCACGCACTGGCGAATGGATGAGAGAAGTGGTTGTGGAGTTACTCTATCTTCCGATGGGATCAAAGTGAACTGATGGTAGTATAGACGAATATCATCGTGCAAAGGCCTAATCATCACCATAGCAATGAAGATAAGTGACATGTCTTATCGGACGCCACCGCTAACCTTGGACAAAGATGAACACTTGTAGTGATCACCATCGTCATCAGCGTAATTCTCATAACGATACCAGGGCCCAAGCCAAGCCACCATGATCCTCCTTCATTCTTCCCAGAGATCCCGGAGACAGCATATGTGTTTTCCAAGATGTGGATTCTGGCAAAACCATGATGCTAGTTTGTGTAGATCTTGGGAAGCCAATCCACGCCCCAATGACTTTTTTTGGAGCCTCTCAACATCGTGGTCTCGAAGTCTCGATAGTTGAAGAAGCCAAGAGCGAACTGCAACACTCAGTGTACATGTTCTCACTGTAGAAGATTTTATGAAGCTTTGTCTCGGAAGACGATGTTGGCTGTTTTGTGATGTGGCGCAGAGAAAAGAAGAGAAAACGGTGTTTATATACTCTTATTCTAGGTTCAGAAAGACGTGGGGTACAAGGGCATTGGTCATTCGGAACACGTGAACTGGCCATGGGAATGGAAGTTCCCAGGGCCTATATGGCATGCCATATTCCTGCGAGATTTACACCACAGCCAGCCTCCGGGTACCATGATTCCCGCCACGACCTCCTCTATGGGATGATTGGATTGGGTCTCTCATGCTGCTGTTCAAAGGAAACAAGGCTACGAAACCGTGGGCACCAAGCCTCGTAACACAATTGTATCCAACATGCCTGGTTGGAGAACTGAGCTCTTGCTCGACTTATATCTACCTACCTGCTAATTAGCAAAGGGCGTCATGAGAAGCAATGCGAAAAGAGAAGTTCCTCGTCAGTATTTACGAATGTTACTGAAGAGCATTACTATATAAAGACATTACGCCCTTCCGTATACCCTAATCTCATCGGATTTTGGCATGCCCCCAAAGACCAAACCGCATCTGGGAGCTCATCTAGTTGTTGGAGATTTCCGCTCCTCTCCAGACACCATCTTCGCTTTGGACCCCACTATGTGAAAGAGATAGAACTGGAGATTTCCCCATACGCCCATCACGAGGGAGCAAGCGAGATTTTCGATGGTGTCAAGAACTCCGTGGATTTCTTTGCGAGAGAAGTTGGGGGTTTTTATAGGAAGAAAAGAGCTGTTACGAAGCAGATTACTCATCCGTGCACGTGGTCCGTTTGCCGAGCGGCGAGGACTAAGAGGTGGTGAGGTATATAAACTAGCTTCTACTAGTTTTGAAGTAGTACTTTTTTTTTCTCCACCACACACGCGTTTTTTTTTCCGCAAGCCAGCAACCCAGAAGAGAGGACCGAAAAGTTTCGGAATACCGAGCAATGGATTCTGGGAGCTGTCCTCGGCTAAGTGCCCATATACGGAAGAATGGATGCAAGATGGGATCTGTTGGATATCCGTGACGATTGCATTTTGCGTGGCAGAAGGGATAGTGAAGATTCTCATACTTTGGAAAGAATGGAGGACATCCTCACTAAATCTAAAAGAGATACTACTGAACCCCATCGACTATATTAGGAACATGACATCAAGCCCGCACCCGCGTCCACGCTCCATTAGCCACATCCTCTCTACAATTCAACATAGCGCTCGAGTTAGGGTGATATTGTGGATGCATTTTACCTCATTCACAAGTCCATCCCCAGAAGACCATACTCTCCTACTTCATGCTCTTTTGGAGTCCAAAGGGCCTACATAATGTCCGAAGGGTGTTGTTTTCTTCTGGAGGTGATATCCCCAAGTTCCCACGAGGCAAGATTAGTAAACTACATGTCCCCTTTCACCCACCATTTTCTTTGTAGACAATGGAATCCCCGAAATACATGATCTCCATGGAAATATTTGTACGGCTGATTCCTGGGGATGCATGGATGAAGGAGACCAGCATCAGTATTAAAAGATATCACGGAATACTAGTCGACCGCTGCACCCATCGTTCGCATTCTTCCCAACTCGAACATCGTGAGGATATATTGTAAGAGTTTGGAGCTCCAACCCATTTATTGTTCGGTTTAGTAATTCTGGTATGAATTCTACTTGAAGTCGAGATTCCAAACGAACATTATAGTGGTTTGGTGCACTGGCTTGAGCACACCAGTCTCTATATCGCCTTCGCGATGAGTCTTTTTGGCTTCTGAAGGAGGACGCCCCAAAGCCCCAAGCGGCAATTATGATAACGGTGTCGGTCGTAGTTTGGAAAGCCGTTTCCCACAATCATGCTCGTGGAAGTCGTGAGAAGTCGACGAGAAGGAGTTGCATGTCTTTATAGACGACTTTTGGAAAACCATTAGTCACCTCGAATACGTGAGTTAATCCGGGGAAGAGAGTTCACATATAAGTCTCTCATCTCCCTCCTTCAACGGATCTGCACCATAAACTTACTCGGCTGTCTGCTGGACAAATATCCAGAATGCCAAAGCCACTCGAGCCATGGTGGTGGTCTGTTGGCTTGGAGTGACCAAAAGGACTGCGAGCCTTCGATGGGGTGATTTGGGTAACTCGGGTGACGAGTTAAATTGTTGGCAGGTGATTTTTGAGTGAACTAAATGCGTATCATCATTGGTATCTTTTATTAATGCTGAGCCTTATCAGAACTTTATACCGCTGGATCAACTACCCCCACCCTAAGTCCATAGCTTCCCTTCCCACGAGGACTCATGAAACGGAAATACCGTCACTATTATTGCTGAACAGCCATGAGTCGGTGATAGCTGCTGGCGTGATGTAGTTCCCGATTCCAAGGCCAGTCCCACTCCATGCCCACCAGGATGCTGTTGGGGTCTCGAAACCCCCAACATGTACGATATTACTTTAGGTTGTTGGGACTGGGTTGCCCCAACCAAACTCCAGAACAACACATAGCTACTGTTCTCTACTGTTTGGATCAGAGACGTTTCAATATAGACCAAAGGACGTTGTTAGTTCCCAGTGGAAAACGGAAGGAGAGGATTGTAGATGGAGAGGGTATATATATACGTAGCGAGAATGAGGGGTTACGTATAGAATTAGTCATCTTCGAAGTCTGACGAGCGCAGAGATTACCTACATAAAATTCAGATCTTTATGGGCGAGGTCTGAAGAGCGCTCCAGTTTATTTTAGCTTTCGTATTACGGATCGAATACGCAAAATCCATTTTCCCCACGTGGTGGAGATTGGTTGGGCACTTGATGCTCACGTCTCCAAAAACGTACAAGCTACCCTTGGATATTTGTAGATTCGGGACTGTTTGTGGAATCGTTGACGGGAAGTTGACCGACGAGGAAATGAATCCATGTTAGGCGACCACGATGGGCTCAAGATGACGGCTATCATCATCATTGCGCATGAATTCTGAACATAGTCGGCATCTCAATGCTTCTGTTGTATCAGGTAGAGCACTATTTCTCTTCCGGGCCACTCCCACTCCCACAAGTCCATTCGCCGTCGATCCGAAACCAGTTTTGTTTTTGGAACTTGAAACCGCAAACCACTCCATGAATTCGAGTAAGGCCAGATTTTGGAGCTTCCAACACTCCAACATGTGTCCTTGTCTCTAAGGATAGTAGTAAGGATATTGGGTATGAAATAGCCTCAAACAGCCTAAGCGAACCATAGTAGAGACTGTGGTGTCCAGTGTGGAGAAACTCAAGCCAAAGCAGACCATGAGCAAGGTGTGGAGCTTCATTCGATATGCAGCGAAGAGTGAGAGGCTTAGTCATAACGAGCACGTGAGCTCCAGAGGAGTACCTGGACAGCGGTGGAAAGGTGTATATAAGCTGCCCGTTCCGTTACCTGAGTCTTCCTCTCCACACTGCTCTTGCATTCTTGCACTCTGGGATCAGAATCCACTTTGGAACAGTCGAATGCAGAGAGTCCAAAAGAGAACCTAAAGGCTTGCTCATGTCGCTGGCTGGTTTCCGGGGAGAGATGAGGAGGTTCTTTGGTCGAGTTACTCTCGATCAAGCCGATGGCATTCAGAGTCTGACTCTGATAACGAAGCGCCGGGGTTTCAAGTGAATACCGTCATCATTTTTAACAAAACTGATGATCTTCATCGAGTTCCAAGGACTATAAACCCACCATAATGCGCAGTCAAGTCCAAATATATTCCCAACCCCTCTTCTCCAGAAACTCTTTTCCAAACAACTCCATGTGTACCCTGTGTACCCTGAGTAGGATGCTTCGACACCAATCCACGTCAATGGCTCTGCTATAGAAACCATCAACGAACCAAGCTCACACCGCCCCATGGCAGTGTTGACTCACATCCTTTCGAAATCTCCCACCCACACCATTGACGGGCTCACAGTAATAGCTTGAAGAACATCGAGCCATAGAGGTCCAGAGGCACCCATCAGTTGATTCCATAGAATTCTGTGAAGCTCCGTCAGTGCGGACAGTGGTAGCAGATGTGAAAAGTGGATCAGCGAGCGTTGGGGAGGTTTATATAGAACGGAGGGTGGAGAGAAAGAATAGACCGTGGACATGTGCGTGAGAGATCAGGAGTCGATGAGCGGTGAGAGGGAACTATTCAGATCCCCGAAAGGATGGCTCTGGCTGTGTGCGGAGGGAAGATGGTGCGTGGGAAGGCGGTGAGGTGGAACTTGAACGAAAATATTGAGGATTCATATTGGAACGAATATGCAGACTCCAAACGCCAAAATAGTCGTTGACGGGTAACTCTCTAAGACATCAAGATAGTGAGTACTTTCCATGTATCAGGTACATAGTTAATACAAGCTTCATTATGAGGTCTGCAGCCTGGAAAGTGTTGCAATCTGCGACCTATGGATATCATGATTTGCCTAGAAACCTAGGGCTCGCGCCAATGAATATGTCCAACTCCCGCTTGGAAAGATATCACTAAAAAAGATGCGGTCAATTTGAAATCAAAAGGGCACCCCCTAACGATTGTAGCATCATCCGAGCACCTAGGCTTCACCAGCTCCACTAGCCGTGCCCTTTGCACTACCTCCAGCATTCGTGGCCCCGCCAGCTGTTTGGTTTAGTTTCTTGGGCCCGCCATTTGCAGACTTCGTCGCATGATCTTTCGGCTCGCCAGCAGATTTCGTGGCATCAGAGTCGCTGTGATTCGCAGCCTTCTCCTCTGATTTGGGCTTCTCGGATTTCGTGCCGTTGGTTTGCGGCTTCGCATCCTGATGCGGGACATGTGGTTTTCCATCCTGTATCGGGATGCCACTCATGCCCTTGTTTCTGATTCCGTCTATCAAAGAGGTCATGCGTCCCCCAGTCAACGAGTTCAGCTTATCACCGATTGCGCTCCCAGGGTCGGCCGGGGACGCTCCCTTATTGAACCATTTTAGAAGATAGTAGCCGCCTAGACCCCATAGGAACACGAACGTCGCAGCCATAGTGGTCATGAAGACGGTAGGCAAGACAACGAGAAGCGCTAGTCCCACCATAACTAAAGGTGGGAATACAATTAGCATGAACTTCAAACAGGGGTTTTGGTACTGCCAGAACCCGCTTAATGCTTCTGCTCATAGTGTTCCCATATTCAGATACCACTTGTGTGGGGTTTGAGTAGTGAATAGTGAACATATAAAGCAAAAGTACAAAGACGGGGACAAGTACTTTGTACCAGGACCTTACGTACAAACGATGAAGACAACGGCTGTCAGGACACCCACCAGAAGGGCTGCGATGAGGGCGAAAATAATGACGAATATAGTGAAGACGATGAACGTAAAGATGGGGAAGCCTGTTAGGGCGATATTGGTGACGAGAAAGGCCTGAGAATTGTTAACTGGGTCTTTTCGATATCGAGGTTTGGCTTCTGGCGAATACGTACGGCGAGTTTAGGATTGTTCATTGCAAATGCTTGCAGCTTCGCCATAACCTCTGATCGTTTTTCGGGGGGAAATATTTGGTTGATCATGCCCATTATGCTGCCTCCCAGACTGCCGAGAGCACCCTGGACGCCGCTGAGAATCCCAGACATAATGTGGGATGATGAAGAAAGCGAAGGGGATCTCAAGAATGAATGCTGCTATTGCAAGAATCGTAGTGATGATGCAAGTGCGAAGAAAACTGTCTTTGGCAGCGGGAACGCGAAGAAGATATCTATACGGGTGGATCCTCGCATGATTCGCTCGGAAAGACTTCCACCTGTGGCTGCACCTGCAGAAACAAGATTTAGCGTGACGCGTGAATGCCAAGCTCGACGTCATGTGGTACCGCGCGGCAATTAGACGCGTGCGTGCAGTGTCGGCAACTAGCGGCCAATGCTTGTGCCAAGATTTCGACCCACCGAAAAACTTAGCTCAGCACTTAGCCATTCACCCACAATTGGCCATGGAATATCTCCGCTACCTTTTTGCTTCTCGCCCACCGTCTGAGAACATGGACCACAAGAAGAAGAAGAGGAAGAGGGATGGCGAGGAAGGCGGCGGCCCTCCGAAAAAGAAAGCCTCTACTCCTATTCCACCACCCATCTCATCCAGAGTCTCTCCTCCAAATACGCCCGCTATTCCCTGCAAGGCCAATAACACTCGCGTCCGTCCACCCAACCAAGTCAAAAACGAAGCTCCTCCAAATACTCCACCAAAACCATCTAAAGTCAGAACTCGAGACACTCCTTCCAAACCAGCAAATGCCGAAGCTCCAGACACTCCACCGAAATCATCCAAAAAAGCCCCCGCCATTCCCCTGCTAAGCCAAAACTCTATCACGAAGCTCAATTGGATTGAGGGGGATGACGATGCACTCCCTCCCGTGCTAGGTATGGCAGCACCATCACTCTCTCCTCAAAAGCACAGTCATGGGCTATGCGTTTTTCCTTTTTCTGAATACCTGCTAACATCTTAAAGCATACACTCCAGGACTCAACCTACCTTCCAATATCGAATTCCAAGCGTACCGGAAACTCAAAAATAATGCTCGCCGTGATGTTAAAAAGCCGTATGAACTTCTCCTTCATTCCTCCGAGCACCCCAGAGTCGATTACACTGCAACAGAAGCGTACGGTGGAGGGATCAGCCATCTGCGGAAACATTATATTGCCATCCGGGATCCATCTACTGGTGACTTGGAGATCACCGAGGTGCGCCCAATGACAGTCCGTACTACATTGCGGAGTGATATTGAGGAGTTAAGAGACGAACGCGAGCGAACAATGCGACAGCGCACGGTCAGTAGTGAATTCTGCTTCTTTTGGGCTTATAATAACTGATTTGTGTCAAAGATGACTGCTAGTCGGCAAGCTTTGGGAATGGAATTTGGCACCAAGAAGTCGAAGAAGGCCATTGCTGATCAAACTTCAAATGCTATAATAAGAGATAAGGCCTCCGATGCCTCGGGGACTTTGGTGGGCGATGATCCAATTGCGACCGCCATCCTTAGAAACATGGCACAAAATACGCAGGACATGCCTTCGCAAAAAGACCACCAAGCTTCAACAGATGAGGCGAAGCCACGACCGAAGGCGAACCTCAATGCGGAAACCCCAGCGGATGTCTATCCCGTCGATGTCATTGTCGGAAAGGATATAATGGCTGCCCTTGAGGTGAAAAACTGGGTGGATGCCACAGAAGAGGGCAGAGATGTCCAAGTATACAGTCGTTTCGTGGCTAGCAGGCTTCGCGTAATTGCGAAGAGCGGAGACATCAGAAAATTGAAGGTGTTGCGGTACCTCTTGCTACTCCTCGAGTTCCACTCTCAACTCAGATCCGGTGGACGAGGGCCTCAGAAGCTCCAGCTTAAGGAGAAAATCCTCCAGAACACAAGTATTCCCGCGTTTATGTTGGATGAATTGAAGAGAAGGTTTGCCGATAAGTAGGTCTAGAATATTGTGCCCTTTTTGCTTGCGTTAGAAGTGCGATGCTGACCTATTCAGGAACGAGTTGACAAGATGGCAAGTCGATAATCTGATTGCGCACATTGCGGCTGCCGCTCTCATTATCGATGACTTTGTAGTCGACATGTATGACCTTCGAGAGGATCTGCGCCTAAACAACAAACTGTATGACTTCAATCAATTAGCATTCACATGAATCGGTTCACTAATTGTCTCCTAGCATCAAGCAGTATTTCCAAGAAATTGGCTGCCGGATCACTGTACCTACGGACAACGAGAGAGCTAAGATCGGAATAACGAAGGCAGAAGCGATCAATCATTCTATCGCAAAGCTCAAACTGCCACTCGTCTTCCCGCAGACAAGAGCGTTCTTCGGGCCGAGGCGATAGGAAGCACAGCGACTAGTCTCGTTAGAATGCAGCTGAAACTTTGGTCCTATATTGTTAACCCTAGCATCGCATCTGTAACATCACCATTACAGCCAATAGAAAGAAAGAAGACTATGGATAGTCAATACCCAGATCTCTACCTACCAACTATGAATTTACATACTTTGCCGCATCGCATAAAGTGACATGTTACGGCTCGATTGTTTGGCCGAGCCATATCGTCTGCTCGATGACGACTTTCCGGGTCCTCTATCAACCAATGTGACACCCTCAGTATCCACATATCATTCCACGCACTTAAATACGCCATAACCTAACCTTACCTTGACGTTCTTTCTTAAGGTCTAGGCTATGGAGTTGGAGTAGTCATCATGTCTAGAGCTGGCGATTCATGATGACATCACTGACATCACGACATCAACAGTACCACATTACGAGCACCACGCTCATAGTAACTAAACTACCTAATGCTATAATAACCCTCACCTACTTAATTCTCTTAGCTACTACAACACTCCACAGCCAGAATAATCAAACCAACCGCAACCAAAAACCACACCATCTTCTCTCAACCAAGGCAAACATGACATTGACCCAAGACATCCAAGGCGGAGCCGCAAAGGCAGGCGAGAACAAAGCCACGAACCCAGGAAACCCATCCATCCTGTCCTCAGCGGGTGCTATTGGAAAGCAATTCCAACGTACGTTTACCACATCTATCATTCCTTCAATGATTGGACATACCCTTCCCGCTAATTACAACCTTCCTTGAATTTCCCATCCACATTCAATTTGCTAATCATGATATCTTCACAGCCGAAGCAGGCGGTCCCCTAGGCAGCGCTGCCGAGTCCCTCGGGGGTCCCTTCTCCAAAGGCGGAGTCATTGGTAGTCAGTTTGATGCCAATCAGACGGGAATTGCGGGTACGGTAGAGAAGGCTGTTGATGGGCCTAGGAAGCCGACTACTTAGGCTAGATTGGGTGGGAATATGCCTCTGGGTGGTTTAAAGAAGATGGTGTGAAACAGGAGTGATGTGAAGAAAAGGACCGTGCGAGATAAGTCGTTTGGTTGGAGGTATATTTGTATCATGTTGTAGACATAGAAGACGATAGAGTCAAATGATAAATTTTATTGAGTTTCTTGAAGCACTCTTAACACCGAGAACGTATCTACGTAAATATGCTATGCCTATTCGCCATTCAAATGCCACCCGCTCGTCCCCATACCCCAAGTGCTGGAGATAGTGAAACCTACTCATTACCCAGCCTCCTTCCAGGTCCTCTCCCATCCCAAGTCCCACCGAACCCAAAGCTCCTCCCACTTGCCCTAGCCTCAGGCACCGCATTCCTATTCTGTGCTGGAATAGCTGTTCCATAGCCCCTATCTCTGGGAGCCACCGAATTCGCTCCGAACCACCTCTTCACAAATACTGGTGTCACAATATAATTCGTACCACCTCCAAACGTCGGCCAGATGCGGGTGAGGAAGTCGTATGCATGGGCGGCGATCAACCCGCAAAGCTGGGTTGCTGCAGCTTCGGGACCGTCCATGATGAAGGTGAGGAACAGCATGCTGTAGGGGAGCCATTTTGCGGAGAAGGTGATGATGAAGAAGGACACCTGGCGCGTGGGGTTGTCTTGGGCGTAGGTATAGGCGAAGGCGAGGATGAGGGGTTGGAGAAAGGTGAAGGATTGAAGGAAGAATCCTGCTGTAGCCTTCAGTGTTCGTCAGCACAATCAGCGACATACAATTCCTCATAGTCACGGAAGGATGTGGAATAGCTGATGAAGAACAGAATGATCGGAAACAGAGGGGTATGTAGGGAGCCAACACCGCCGCAACGGAACTCGGGGTCCGTTGAGCTTTCTCAAATGACTGTCCCACCACGCTCACACCGCACACAGACCCTTTTGGATTATGCGAATGACGGGCCCGTGTGTGCTGCAAGGGTAATCTTCCTCGATTTCAGGAACCGCTTCAGCTAGAAAAACTGGGCGGGCAGATGGTCGAGGTGCTGTATTGGAGAACAAAGTGTGAAGGTGGTATATGGGGCAATGGGAGTTGGGAGGGTTGGTAGGAAGGATGACATACCACAATGAACAAGCCTACGAATATGACATAGGTGAAGAACTCTCCAGGCAGGCTAAAGCGAGGAGATTCTGTCTCTAGGGAGCTCCCGTACTGGTATACTGCCTTTTGTCAGCAGCTGTGCTATTCCACCAACAGATATTCGCCATACAGAAGTAGGGATCCAGAACAATGGATAATTTCGGTTTCGTTATGAAGAATGCAGTAATGAAACGCCATATTTCAGGGTACGGTTTGAGTCTGAAGATGACTTTTTGATAGAACACCAACCGCATCAGCGAAATGATGCCTCCATAGCCCAAAGCGGACGTCACAACGGTGATTGCTGTAATGGTTCTGTAAATCAGCATCAGAGATCTGCCTGACCAGAATAGGTAGCCTTTGTAGGCATTGATATTTGGGATGCATACCTCGTAACGGGTGGAAGTGTCCAGAAAATGTCCATGTTGATTGTACGGAGGGAGGAGGGTGGAAATAGGTTGGGATTGCAGAGAGCAGCCTGGAGGTTCCTCATGGAAATGCCACGAAACCTCAAAAAGGTGGCACAGTTTTCGGCAATCGGCATGACGTTTGTCCGTGCATGTATCTGATTGGCTAACTGGGTCTAGTACAGCGACTTCATTATTAACACGTCCCAAGTTCTTGGTGAATGAGCTGTTGAATAATTCGAGGCCGTGAATATCATTTTGCATTCTTAAAACATATATCGAAGTGCATCAAATGCTAGAGTACAAATTCACCCTCTCTCATCAACCACTAGCATCACCTCTAAACGCCAACACAATTTATATGATTCCAGCCCTCTATGATCATTCCAGAACCACGTTGGTATGGTGCGAGTTCGAGTGTTTTCAAGTTCTAGTTGATTTCCCTCCCCTTGACATTTCCCTCTCCGCCCACTCCCGGCGTCCCTCTACTTTCAAAATCCTCCTCGAACCTCCTCCATACCTCCATGTCTCTGGCCATTCTCTTATGATGTCTTATACGAGTCTCATATAGCCGCATGCGACTATCGGCTTCTATCATGCCGCCCATGATCATGCCGGACATTTGAAGATAGCTAAAGTGAGTTAGTAAGGCCGAGCGTGCTGGTGCAGATAATGGAGAAGGTAGAGGGTGACGAAACGCTGGTATTTTGCACAAATAAACATGCTAGGAGAAGGCGGAATAGATCATATAGCAGATAGGAAAACGAGGTGTTTAGAAAGGAAAGTACTTACACCTTGAATTGAAAAGTAAGCCCCCGATAAACAGGGCTGAATGCATATGCCGCAGCACCAGCTATGCCAGCGAGAAGGCCCCACTGTCAAACGCAACATCATTAGCAACCATAAATCACATCAATCACAATACCGGTCGAAGAAATGGTCCAAAAATGCATGGCCCGTAACGACTCGCACCCAAAACCCCAGAAAGCTCGCCAAAAGCGGAAATGACGCACGCGAATCGAACAAATAGGAAGAAGATCAAAGGACTGCGAGACAGTAAAATAGACACATAGAAACTCAAGGAAAGACAATTCATTCAAACCCCATACACCAAGAAACAAGGATCCACACATAGCAGAATCTCAACCCCTCACGTACGTACCTTAACCGATCCCGTCAATGCTCCGCGCGCTGCCTCCCAAGCCGCCTGGTTGGTCTCCTCATCGTTCGACAAGCTACCATGGTGGCGCATAATTCGTAGTCTCGATTTTCTTTCAGCGGTGCATTGGAAGACAGACACCGTGTCGAAAAGTGTTGTTTGTCCTGAGGCTGTGCTGTCAATGTTCTGAGGCTTGGTGTCAAAGGCGGGCAGGCTGTTTCTGAAATGATGTTCCTGGTTCGGTGGGTGGCCAACATCGGAGCCTTCTCCTTGGCTCCAATTATATGGGCGGAGGCGAATTGAGATGCGAGGGACTGCCGAGTGCGGATGATTCAAGTATTTTGCTTTTCGAATTGCGGTTCAAAAAGCAATTCAAAAAGCAACGGAGTTTCGTAATTGGATTTTGAACTTCTTTGAAATTGATGCTCTGGAGCTTATCTGGCGGTCTAGTTGAATACATATCCGCATGTCCATGCGCCCTGGCGGTAAATACAAATACATGAAGCGACCCAAATTAGAAAACTGGTAACCTGTACAGTTGCTGCTGTCGGTAGACGAACGACGCCCCAGAAGTATTACTCCAAATACAATGCCGCTATCCCAGTTGAAAATCCCCTTGCCAATATGATGCATGGAAGGGTAGGCAAAAAGGCAGCCAAATGCAAATCCCACGAACCGTCTATCCAAACCCCTGAGTCCGTGAACCGATTCATTGCCAGGGTCCATGCACTGCCATAATGTTCAAAGAGAATCATCCATTCGTGTATCCCATCGTTTCCATATTCCCTCTCCCTGTCATGTTTGAACTCGAGGTCGAACTGGCCGTTCGAAAGCCTCGCGGTTCTCCGAAAAGGACATCTCCATCTCCTTTTCCAGTCGGCTCGCCGTGTGGGGTTCACTCTCTTCTTCTGGGTCTCCCAGGTGTATTTCCTTCTCCATTGTCGGAGTACTGTCGAGTTTTACTCTTTCAATCACCTGGCTTATGCTGCTTGCTGTGTCCGGTCTTTCGAATTCCTCCTCATCAACTTCCATCGTCGTGGGAATCCCATTAGCAATATTATGATTTCTTTGCAAATATTGCTGTAGGCGGTACATCTGGCGTCCCCAGCTTTCGTCCACAAGGCCAAGCGCAGCTTTAATGTCCTGGTCTGATAAAAGCATGGATGGTATCTTATCCTTCGACGATTTTCCTCCCACTTTGTTTGCAATCTTGCCGCGTACCGAAGATGACTTGGGTTGACTGCTCGTCGAGTTGTCATCTCGCATCTGCTTTACTTGATCTTCTGTCTGTTTCAAGGCCATCTGTCGACTCTCCTGCATAGGGGGAAGGTACAACAATGTTGTATTCCGATGCAATGCATTTACCAGGTCCGTAAATCCGGAAAGAGGTATCCCATTATTCTCGCAACGGAGTTCTTGGAGTGTTGTATTTACCTTCAAAACGTCTGCAAGGGTGCTAGCACCTTGTAAGCCTAGTTTTTGATCTGAGATAGGTTAGTTTGGCAATACATAGTGAACAAGGAGAAAAGCTCCCACTCACACTGAATATGTAAGGCACGTAAGGTGCTGTTTCGCTGAAGCCCTCTCAGTGCTTTATTAATACCAACACCAAGCTTCGTAGTTTCCAACCGCGAATCCTCGCCAGAGAGGTCCAAGAACTCAAGGGTGTTGTTCTCAGCAAACATTTTTTCCAAAGCTAGGCACGTCTCCGCTGAAGCTTCACAAGGAAGTGATGCGCGAGAGATGTCTAATGCTTGAATGGTGTTATTTGTGGCCAACGCCAGGATCATTTCGCAAAAATCTGATTCTTCCTCGAATTCGATAAGTCGGATAGTAAGACTTGACGGAGCAAGTCCACTTCCTATCGCCTTCGTAAGATGATCAAGGTGCTGTTCGATGTTGTTTTCGCTGACGTCAAGATGAAGATCACGCGCCTTTCCTGGATGCTCAGTCATCGAGTGCAACAAATATGCAACGTCTTTACCATTAAGGTAACAATGGTCAAGCCGGAGTTCGCGTAGCGCTTTCGATTGCTTGTGATTTACTAGGTAACTATAGGAATGTCAGTGGGAGTGATCAAAGGGGGAGAAGACATCCAGCTGTTGTAAATAAGCTATGGTCAAGCGCCAATTCGCAGCATATCAAAGATAGATTACGCGGGAAATTAGAGGATTACTTGCCTCGCAATTGAGTCCACCATAGCTGCATTCAGTGATGTTCCACTGAGAACCAGTTCCTGTAGCCTCCAAGCCGAGAAGGTCTCTACTGATATTAGGGGCTCGGGTCCAGAAGTTCTGGCGACGTGGGCTAAATTTAGCTTGGTAAGGTACGCAAATACGCTGATTTGCGAGTCAAAAGTAGTTGGGGAGAGGCGAAAAGGATTTGACGAGATATCGAGGGCCTCAATCGTGTTTTCTTGAGGCCTTAGAGAATCGAGGAGAAGAGATAGTGACCGATCTGTCAGACCACATCCACTCATCTCAAGGGCCCGGAAATGACATGCTCGTTCCACGGCTGCGGCGACTAGATAATCCATATCTGTTTCGCCGAGCTCGATGTCGTTGAGAGCAATCCAGTCAACATTAGTTGTCTGGTATTTGCAGAGAGGGAAAAGAGCCTCGACAATGCCACAACCAATGTCCCTGGTCTTGTTGGAGGAGGTCAAAGAGTCTCGTGGTGTTCTGGTAATAGTACCAGAGAAATCGAATCTTCTTAGCTTCCGACTTGTTACAGCTAGCGCTCGGATTTCCTGAACAAGTAAACAAGATCTTCCGAGTTCTTCTACGTCCATGCGAACGAGTGTTCCCCGTTTGGTCTTAGTACAAACGTGCTCGGCTCCGTATTCGTCAGTGAGTCCATTTAGGACATCAAGATGCACCTTACTGAACGAAATACCCCCGAAGCCCTCGTTATATCGCAAGGACCTCATGACTGCGAGTAATTCGAGCGCGGTATAGTCCTTCCTCCGTTTCACGGCAGGCGGTAAAAGTTCAAACCTAGGATAATCTTCAGGAGGAGAAGTGACTTGATACCTGATCATGTCAGTCAGCCATGGATGTGTGTAATACCTCTGCGACTCGTAACTTCTTACCGGATGTTCTCTGGTTTTACGTCGTAGGCGACACAGTAGCCAATGAGTGTTCGATCTAAGGAATCTGCATTGATAGGGTGCGGACTCGGATTTCTGAGGATGTCATGTTTTACGTCGTCCGGTACAACGAATTGGTACGGACGAGATTCCCATTCGGGTCTCATATTTTCCTCAACATAACGGAGCCGCACAGCGATGTCGTGCGACGCTAGAGATGCTAGGTGTAGTTTTTTGGGTTTCTGAAGCGGGATGCTGCGATATCGTAAGCACGTACAAAGAACCGTTTCCGACAAGGGCTTACCGGAAGGTGAGCTCAAAGGTATCATCGTTATCGCTGACCCGCAATTCAGTAATTGTAAGGATACCGTAAGAGCTTTGGGTGTTGTGTGATAACAGAGATGGAGTAGAAGATCGTTGAGAAGGCGGTTTGAACAACGGAATCAAGTGTACCTTATGCACACCAATAGCAAGAAAGCAGACGGACGAGGCTACTTTGGAGAGATCATCGAACGACGCGCGTGATCCCGTTTTTCCTATAGGACGCTGCACCACTTTATAGATTGCATAGTCTGCGGGAACATAATCTCGCTCTGCTTCTACCACCCTCGCAGCAAGATGGGAATTGTAAGCAGACAGTGGGTTCGCATCGGCCAAGCGAACACGATTGGCTGCTTCTCGAATTTTGGCTAGCCAGAGGTGCATCTCATCTGGATCTCCGAACTGGAGGGTCATCGAGGAGGCGTGATTCGTCTCATCGTCAAGATAAGAGACTTCAATTGCAAAATATGGTCGTCCGTCATCCAAGTGATATGCAGCTACGATATGCCGTAGAGGAGTGCCTAGTTCAAGATCCCCTGAAGCATCTGAGGGCGCTGATTGTATTTCGTGTGAAGACGAGGTGGAAGGGCTCTGGCTGTGTCGAATGGTGGACATGCGCGAAAGAGGGGGTGGAATGCTAAACTGGTGAGCTTTTTTCTTCGAGTATTCTGCGCGCGGAGTCTTACGAGTTGAATTTTTCGGCAGCTTTCTGCTGGCTCTTGAAACGGATCAAATGCGTCTCTGTGAGCACAAGGAATTCTCGCTTCTTCCTGAACATTGAACTGCTCGTTTGTACTTCGCCATGATGCAGGACATGTCGATTGCGAAGTGATTCATCCATCAATCCCCAATTCACAGAGGGCGCGTTTGTCGAGGCGGAGGAGAGAGGTTCATCGTGGCTATCCATAGAGCGAAGGGATCTGAAGGAGCCAAAAACGGAAGATGAGCGAGTGCTAGTTGCGCGCTGAGGAATGTGCGGTCTGGAATATGAGGAGTATGAGGAATATGAGGCGGGAGACTCTCCCCCGGGACTCTGGACGAAGGGCTCATCTTCGGCGATTTGGATCGAGGTCGCGAGGTTGGTCAACAGCGAGTTGGTTCGTTTCTTCTTCAAGAGGTTCGAGGGCTGGTCGTCCCTCATCTCGTGCACAGAGGTGAGCGAGCTCAGTGGGGTGCGGTTGAAGAGGCTCCTGCGTCTGTGGCCATCTTTGGCGTCCTTGCCAGCTTTCGACATTGTGAGCGACCATGCGAAAAGGTCAGCAGCGAAGGGAAAGTGGCAGGCAATGGGCCGTCTGCGGGCTCGACGAAGGGAATGTAATGGGATTTGGGGCGCGAAACGCCTTCAGAGCGGGCCAGGAAGCAAAGGATGGTAGTGGAGCAGGCCCAATCAGAGCAGCAGTATCGGAGGTGTTGATTGGCGGTCGAGGGGTGGACCGCTGGGCATGGTCTATCGTCAGGGAACGCGTTGGGTGGCGGGAGAATTGGAAAATTAATAGTGAGGACATCAGCGCATCTCGTGCCCGCAAGCAAGCAGAGAAGACGAGCGGGTGGACCTGGCAGAAAGCTGGCCCGGTCGCCTGTTTTCACTATGTGCACGCAAGGCGTTGCATCATCCACGGTGATCCACGGTGATCCGCCATATGTGCAGTGCAACTGTAAACGCCGCATCAAATCTCCGGCCAATCTCAATCTGACGGGACTGGCGTGCCCTGCGCCAACTGGTTCCAGCCCGGACGCGTGAAGAGGAGAGGACGAGAGTGGCAGCCAGGGCAGATGTATCATCACGACAATCACTATCTAGAATCCATGACAGCATCCAAAAGGCTATGTGGCAAGCCCGTTGATAGATGATAGCCCGATATCTTGGCTGGCTGCATGCCCTGAGCACTCATGCTTCCGCGTTCGGGCCGGAACAACTCTTCGCCGCCACATTTCTTAACAGCCCTGACAGTCCGCTTCGTGAAAGGGTCTTGTTTCTCCCAACGCTCTTTTCTGTATCTACATTCCCTCGATGCTCACCCGCCGCATCTTCAATGTCTCGAGGCTTCCCAATTCCTACGTCTGTTCATATTGTCTAGCTAAGAACGATCCCGTTCCTCGTCCAAGGACCCTCCACAACTCTCGCGCCAATCAACCTGATGATGTCCCGCCTGAAATCCCCATTGCCCTCGCTAGCGATGATGCCGTGCATCGCATGCACTTTGCGAAGCTCAAGTCAGGGTCTGCTGGAAGTGGCCGGCCTGGGCAGGATGGAGACCAGTCCACGGTGACACAAAAGGAGGTTATGAAGGCAGAGAAAAAAGATCGCAAGAAGGCTGGGAAGGAATCATCGCCATCTAAAGTCACCTCAATACCCGACCAGGTTGAATTGAAGCCCACGGCGGCACAAAAGGATGTTATGAAGAAAGAAGGGAAGGATCAAAAGAAGGCTGAAAAAAGGTCTTCACCAGTCAAAGCCGCCTCAACTTTGGATCAAAATGGAGAAAAGTCTGAGATGGTACAGAGAACGACCAGGCGTCAGCGCAGAAAAGCAAACAGGGAAGCCCACGAAGCCCAGAAAAGGTCTCAGAAGAAGCCCCAGAAGAAAGCCCAGGGAGACATTACAATGAGTGTGGAAACATCAAACGTTCCGGGAAAGGGCAAGGCCGCCAAAAAGAACACCAAGGAATCGGAAATAGGGAGTTCGGAGGATTTAGACCTGGTTCTGGAAAACGCAGTGAAATCAACGAAACTCAGGAACTCTAGGCCTAAAACTCTGAAGTCTGTGGCATTTGCAAGAGGGGAAGCTAATAGTAATGCTGTATCTAGCGCTTTGTCCAGACTGTTGAAGAAAGGTCGCCTCCGAGCCCGGAAGTTAGGCACGCGTACACGAGTACGCAAAGTTCAGTCGGACGGCCCTATATTGAGCCTTAAACTTCCTAAACCGCCTAAACCCTCCCTGTCTTTGAAAGATGCGCTCCTCGCAAACACCAAAACGCAGACCCAATTGACCTCACTCAAAGAGGCTCTGTCCGCAAAACGCAAGCGCAAATCCCCTTCGGACATGTTAGACGTTCAGCAACTCTCCCCCGAAGAACTGGAATTCAAAGCTATTGATGTCAGCATGCCTCCTGTTCCCATGCTATCTCATGCCCTAGATCGTGTCTTATTCAACCCTGGCGTGTATCGCTTGCAGGATCCTCGATCCCGCGTTTACAATTTTGACCCCTATCTCGAAAAGATCATGCCAGCCCAAGAATTTGATTTCGGCGCTCTCAGCAAGTTTATGACGTCCTCGGAAGATAAGGGGCTTATCAACCTAGCGAAAGACTTGGGCGTAAAGTACACCGGGTCAACTTCCAGTTTATCGGGGGCGTTAACTCATTTTCACTACCTGCTATCGAATTGGCGGCCTTTGAATCTCAAAATGCTCTCAAGACAGTTTCCCATCATTTCGGAAAAGTTTACAAAAATCCAGACTTCTCCAAATGCTATTTTCTTGCGCTGGAAAGATGGAACCTATGCTATCGATTCTGACAAACAGTTTGACACACCCAACATCATGTCTTGGCTGGGGAATTCGTTGGAAAAGCTACTGACCAGCCCTGCTCATGAGTTCGAGAAGTATCGTAAATCAAATCCAGAACAGGCACCAAAGGAAGAAGACGAGGAAGGCAAATCGTATCATTATTCGCAACTGGGTAACGTCCTCGTGCGTTCTCAGCTAGATGCGCAGGACCCACGACTTCCAGGTACTGGAGTATTTGACGTCAAGACAAGAGCCGTTGTGACCATTCGAATGGAAGCTACTGCGCCTGAGCAAGGCGTCGGCTATCAGCTTCGCTACGCTCATGGAGAGTGGGAGTCATTTGAACGCGAGTATTTTGACATGACGAGATCTACCATGTTGAAGTACTCTCTTCAAGTTCGCATGGGTCGAATGGATGGGATCTTTGTCGCATACCACAACATCGAGCGCATCTTCGGGTTCCAATACATCAGCTTATCGGATATGGATCTGACCCTTCATGGCCAGAGCGATACTTGTCTAGGAGATCAGGAATTCAAGCTTAGTGTTCAATTGTTAAGTGAGGTGCTTGATCGTGCAACGAAGAAGTTTCCTGAACAGGTAAAGACCCATCACACATTCCAAGATTTCCCAAAACTCACATATCTAGTCTATTCGATTGCATTTCGAAACTCGAGAAGCCGAGACCCCCTTCATGTATATCTTTGCCGAGCCAGTGACAGAAGAGCAAATTGAGGAAATTCAGAGTTCGCAAAAAGACAAAGCGTTAGAATTCGAGAGATCTATCATTGGCCTTGACCGGCACCATCCAAAAACCCAAGAGGAATGGCAGGAAATCCAGAGCCGTGTCGATGAGGAAATCAACGAAGAGCATCTTCAGGAAGCGGCTGAAGATGGAAATTGGCTCAAAGACAAGCGACAACCTCCCATGAAAACGGACGAAGAAGTAGTGGATGACCTTGTCGAAGAAGATGAAGATGTCGAATCGGAAGGAGAGCTTTCCGAAATTCATACTGAGAATGAACTTGCCGAAGAGACGGAGGAGAACGACGGAGTTTTGGGACGAGCCGGTCAGAACGAGACTGAAATACCATCTACCGATAATGCCACGGAATCGGGAAAGACCGGCGATAGTGAGGCTCCAAGTGAATTGGTTTTGGGCATGACCCTTACCGTCCGCAATCGTGTCAACGGTGCTTTCGTCAAGCGCCCGGAGAATCTCAAACCTGACGATACATGGATGATTGAATATCATCTCGACGAAATGTCCCTCAGACAATCGCTTACGTCATATAATGCCCTTAAACGTCGTCGTCGTAAAGCATTGGAACACTCCGACGAGGACAAGGCTTGGGAGTATTTCCGATCTAAACTTCGACACTACACACAAAAGGGCCGGGACTGGAGAGCAGAGCAGGACGCCATCGATGAAAGACTCGGGAAACGCATGTTCAAGCCACTTGGTCCTATCTCGGAGGAGGTTGCAGATTCGTTACAATCTCAAAGCATTTCTGGGCAGCATGAAGCTGATGGGGAGGCTAATCACCTATCGGAGGGGTCGGCAGACGTTACGGGAGACGCAACGCTGAAAGGAGATTTGGATGCAGATTCGGAAGGGAAGTAGTTTAAAGCGGCATGGAAGGCGTTTGGATTGCATTTCTCGAAGAACCCTGTAAAACATTGTGTACAACGTCATTGTAAGAGGTAGTGCTGTATAATAGTCTCAAGGGACATGCCTAGTATCGGGACGGTCATATCAAATGTAGATAATAAGAGTCCTAATAACGAACCAATCTTACATACCTGCCTGCTCAACTCTCTGTTGGTACTGCAGGAGAGGCGCTGCGGCAAGCTTGAGCACGGGCCCGCTACTGTTTAGCTTCGGTTTACATGCATGAGGTAAGGCTACGCGCTCACCGTGTCAACTGCTACGGGACTGCTCAGCTATCACACCAAGAGCTACTGCAACAATCCGCAACTACCCAATTCCCATTGACCGACAAGCAAACACCCTCCTTCGTTTGGCAGTTACCCATGAGACGAACAGCACCCAGCCTCACCCCGCCCTCACTCTTCCATCCCACCTTTACGGCATTATTACCACCCTCCTTAGAGAACAGCATATTCCGTCGCCATGGCAGAAGGACTCGTTGAAAACCTTCTCGCTTTTGTTGAATACCAAATCTCCCCTGATCAAGCTCGCAAGCTTTTGAGGGTACCAGTCGCCAGTCCAATTTTCCCTACCAACCCAACTAATAGTGCTGAACAGGCTTCTAACAACGACTTGAATACCGCAGTGAATAATTTCTTCGACAGTGGACTTTCAACAATTGAGGTGGGCAACCATCCTCAAATACTTGGTATCAAGCACTAAGGCGCAAACTTGGATATGTTCAGGGCCAGGCTTGGGACAATAGCCTCTTTGAGACAGACAGAAATGGTCAGCAACCTGAGTATGGTCAGCAGGGTAGCTCAAATATTCCTTGTAAGTATAAATCGATGAGTTTGGCTGTCAGTATTCTAACATGTGCAATCGACTAGCATTCAAAATTGAGCGCATGCCTGATTATGCCTCAGGAGCCAACAATTACTCACGTAGCGCTGCCCCAAGCCGACCACCCTCGAGGACGAGTCACCGCTCCAGAGCGGACAGTACAATGGGAGATGTCCCACTTCCGAGTCAGTTTCACCTCCCATAAAACATTTCCGTGCAGAATAGGAGCATTGGAATAGCTGACGCGGTTCATAGGTGTAGAGAAGAATGATCAAGAGTCCGGTGTTATAGGTAACGATAGGCCTTGCTTTGGGCCTGCAACAAAAGACTTTTATGATAGTAATCAATGGTCTCTAGTGCCCGCCAGTACAGCGATTGAATACATTCCTGATGTCGCAACGAACCAGCGAAGCCGCGAAGAGAATGGGCCTGCTTTCCTTAAACCTTTACCAAACGAGGACTATCTGCCGGCGCTGCTGACGATACTGCACTCAATACCACTTTTTCGATCCGCTCTCCTTGCTCCGGAACTCATAATACCTGACTATGGCAGCAATGCAGAGTGGTGGAAGGGAACAGCCATCATCCAAGCTCGTGCCGTCGAATACGGCACTGACTCCTCCACATTCTCCGAGCAAGATCTAATCTATGAGACGCAGCGGATAATGGCTTTCTTGGATAATACGAGTCGAGCATATGCCACCGTGGAGCCAATACGGCAATTAGATGCTTTCATGAAGGTCACTGAAATCCAAGCCGATCACAATAACTGCACAGACTCTCTCAAGTTCCTAATAGCTTGGGGGAAAGCAATACAAAAACAAAACTCAGCCTTTGAATTGGACGGCGTTTTACGCAATGTCGTGAATGCGGCAGGTGACCACGTGGAATCCTGGTTCCTCGATGCTGCTGCAATACATCCAACGCCAGGCGAGCCAATAACCCTCTACGACGTTTTAGATGACCATCTGTTCTCAGCTGAAGCCGGCAATGCATCGGTTGTCAAGCTCAGTAACGTGCTATTGATGAAAGTGTTTTCGTCTAGACAGGATGCAAAGAGTCTGCACGTTAAGATACCCTCTACATTCTACGCAGATCGTTACCTGGAGAGCAATTCCCGGGAAATACTGGGAATGTCCCAGGAGATGAAGAAGTACCAGGAAGAGATCGCTCAGATTGACAATCAATCAAGGAAACTCAAGTATCATCACGATGCAAAGACCGGCAAAGAGCTGGATGCGTTGGATATGCTAAAAACAAGCATGAAGGCGTTTGAACCGACGGAAGGAGATTTGATCGAAGATCCTCAGAACACAGCCATTCTTGAGCAGCTCCAGTCGGTCTACCAGAACATTGAACGCAAGCTTCAAGGTACTTTATATTACGAACTAAAACTCTTACAATCGCTGATCATTGCTAGGCCTAGATGAGCACAGAAAGAACATCCAGGAGACGCTTGACAAGATTTCGAGCCTCTTCAGGGGCCCTATCGACGATCCAGGCGACTCCACGAAAGCGCCAGCCGACGATGGCAACGCCCAATCGCTTTCACATCCAATAGAATCCTTAAAATCTCCATTCAAGCTAAGAGGTGTTTCGACAAAGCCTAACATCATATATGTTCTTCATCCGGATATCAATTCTGATGTTCCGGGGGCTATGCAATGGTGGCAAATTCAATACACAATTGACAATCCTGATCCGATCATTATCAGAGAGGTATGTGGTCGCATCTATACTAGTTCTGGCCTCTGCAGGCCTTCTTCCAAGCTAATAACACTGATTTTCGAACAGAAAGTCGATGAGCGCACCGTACTCAAGGAGGCAAGCGAACAACACTCCAGTGCCCTTCTTGTCTACGCCAACGAAACCGCCCTCTCCCATCCTTCAGAGCCTCTTCCCAAACCCCTAGAGGTGAGTCCACATTCACATGTTCTGTTCCGAGTCCTTTCATTGTCCCTTATTTTCTAACTCGTCCCCACCCAGACCTTCGTCAAAAAAGACAACCTCGCTTTTATGGAAGAATTATCATCTGCGCACTGGGATACCGACGACCTGAATGCCAACCCACCTGCCTACCATTCTGCTGGCGCCAATTCTCTTGAACCCGTCTGGTATACAGACAAGAAACCGTATGAGGAAATGAGTGGTGCGGAATGGTTGAACAGTCAACACGACAGCGGGTTCAGCTCTAGCACGCTCACGCCGAACACGGACGAGACGATGGGCCGGAACGACGTCGAGATGCAGGAAGTCGGCAGCATCCATGGGACTCTTGGAGAGACGTCCGGGGATCTTGTTGGCGGTGCGAATCTGCGTGACTTGGGAACCGCAAGCCAGAACACTGATGTCAGTATGGCTGACGTGGGTGACAGGAGCACGGCGCCGACGTCCCAGCAGCAGCAGCAGCACTCGCACATCCAAGCGCAGACGCAAGAAGAGGATAGAGTTGAACATATTGAATTTGCGGCCCCGGCTGGGTCCAATAGGCGTTGAGGTGCGCGTCCGATTGGAGAGGGAGCCGCATAGTTCTAGTTGGGCAGTTCCGTTGTTCTTGAGGTTCTTTGTCGAGGAGCGTGGGAATTGGAGGGCGTGGTCTATCGTGATTCATTACACTGTGGCGCTCTTTGTTGGCGAGGGGGGAGATGAGGCGTTTGGGGATTGACCTTGTAGGATGGTCTTATTGAGGGGTGGGAAGTGTGTGGTCGAGTGTGAGTGACTACTTGCTGTAAATGATATTGTGCTGTCTGTGAAAGTTTGGAAAGAGAAGTTGAATCAACATTGGGTGCCGTAATTCGTTGTGATCTGGGCTGCGCATCAGGCTCCGTAACGGCTCTTTTTTGCCTAGGCGCATACAGGGTTGAGCTTGGTATTACGATTGAAGAGGAATACCTGGTCCTCAGCGGATGTTGAAATTGTTGTCCGCGCCGACTTCTGTTACTGGTTGTGTTGGAAACGTGAAGTTAGAATCCCGCAGAATCATGGCACCGATTCATTGTGAACGACTGCTTTTGTACTGCGTGGGCTTCGTATACCTGGACGATGCTTCTCTGAAGTACCGAGTTTTACTTTCTAGTCTGATCCATGAGTGTGAACGATATCCTTTTCTACCTCATTTAGTACTTCACTCATACTTAGCTTTTCCCTTTCCTTCTCAAGGGTGTGGAAGGCGCTTTGCATTACGAGTCTCATGCGCATGGGTAGACAGCTTCTGCGTGTTAGGTGGCGATTACTTAGGTAGGTAACTGCTCGATTGGGTAGATTCTGATTTTGGTAGGCGCTGGATGGGGTAGCCTTCTCGATACAGTAGGTAGCTTCGGGGCGATAACTTCTCCATGTGACACGGGTTGAGCATGATCATCAGCTTCAGGGTCATGCCAGAAGTGATGTAGAAGGTGGTTGGGCAGGCAGGCACGATCTTGCGGTACACGGCACAACGGCCGTGCTACCCATGTGGTCGAGACGTGTATGCGGCTCGTGGTACATTTGCCTCCTTGGAACGTGTGGGATGGTAACTCTTACGGTTCACATGCCTGATACTGCCTCTTGTTTCTTTGCTCAGCTGTTCGGCTTGAGTCAAATGATGGAGTACTTGGCTTTGGGTCTGTGTGTTTATGTACGTGCATCGATTGATTTACAGAAGGTTCAGTGCGGCATTTCTTAAAGTTGGAAGGCTAGCACCTCCATGTTCCTATCATCATCCCCCTAAGATGGCCTCGTGAGGGGAATAAGGCGGTCGCCATGTGATTTGGTACAGAGTAGTTGCAGTCAGGTTCAGTGTAGCGGTCAGGTACGTTGGGTTCTGAGTGAAGTCCTAGCCGTGAATTACCGTATCCCTCTTGCAAAACTTGCGCGTCGACTTATCCTCGTGACAAAACAGTGTGCTCGTAGGAGGAAAGAGAGAGTGGCCAATGCAGAGACAGTAGCAAGAGCATATAAGCCATGTCCTTGACTCACCTCAATTGACTTTTCCTCACCCTCTCATTCTCTCGACAACCTCGACACCAACCCACCAACTCACCAACTCACCTACACCCACATCCACACATTCCTACACTACATCCATACACTACCCTACTCACTACTCTTCTTTATCAGGCAGTCATTTATTGCTATCCACGACACTCACAGTTGTCATTCTTCACCAATTGAAACATCAACTACCTCTATCAAGACTACGACCATGAAACTCACCTTCATCATCTGTGGTGCCCTGATGGGTCTCACGGCAGCCTTGCCTCGTGCTGAAACCGGAGTGGCCAAGCGCAACGACAAACTCACCAATGGTCTGATTGGTCGGATGGCCGTTCCTGAAGACGAGAAGAAGAAACCAGGTTGCCGTCACGGCTGGTGCGGCGCTCCATTCTGTTCTCCCGAATGTCTCCCATATCAGAAGAATGAGGATGACGAGGGTGTGGCTGAACGTGGAGCTTTCTCGGTCCCTTTTGACGAGAACAAGAAGCAGGACATTCATGGTAAGTCCAATGCTCCATTTTATTCTCCAGAACGCAGAACTCATGGTGAGACAGAGCGTGATGCGAACACCGATGCTTTGGTCGAGCGTGAGGCCTTCCCAGATCCGAGCGACGAGAAGAAGAAGCCAGGTTGCCGTCATGGCTGGTGCGGTGCTCCATTCTGCTCTCCCGAATGCCTTCCGTATCAGAAGGATGAGCAGTAGATGTTTCCGCCTCATATTCGACTCAAACAGCCCGAGGTAACGATCCGTCTTACTTTTAGCTCGATGCAAAATCTAACATGTTGATCTAGTTCCCCTGGCAATGATGGATATGGATGGGTCGAAATTGAGTGGGCTGTGATTTCCTTTGGCTTTTGCATGCGGTCTCGACGGCAATAGCGGTTGCTTTCAGCAATGGCCACACGATGCTTCTTTTCGGAGTACATATCAGGGCACTCTTTCATCTTTCATACTTCTGATCAAGTATCAGGTTTTGCGGAACGGAGTTTAGGAGATTGGGAGGCTTCAATCAATGGAATGGTCTTTTCTTAATCATCAATAATGAAATCTCGACTTATGATGCCCGAAATTGATACCTACCGAGACAACTCCCAGTGCCACTGTACCGTCATTCAAACCTACTCATAGGCCTTCCAGGTCAACCTCAGTCTTACTCATTAGTCATGAATGGCCTATCTATCTAGATAGCAGCAAAGCACATCTGCTCCGATTTTCGCACAGAAGAGAGCGCATCCTGGAGGTGCTGCACGTGATGTGATGTGATGGATCCTTGTCCGTACTAGCGTGGGGTCTGCAATGACTGTTGAGATGTCGAGATTTTCGTCGCGCATTAATGAGGAGTGTCACCATAGAAGAGGATCGTTAATATCAATATCCTGTGCGCTGCCGTCATTCGAACCTGGTTGACGGGTAAAGGAGAACACCCAGTGAGTATAATAGTATGCAGTCGAACGCCCAACAACGTGAAGGTAATCCGATTGCAATTGCATGTCCAAGCCCGGATGATGTGTGATGCCCGTGCATTCGGCCCAAACCGGCGGACCGGTCAAAGCTTCCCCTCGTAGTGTTGCACAAAAAAAGATGCGCTAGAATTGTCAAAGTTGCCGTTATCCCCGATGCTGGGCAACTTCATCTTTGTCTTCTCTTCTATTCCGTACTCCTGCTTCGCATACAGAGGAGTCCGGCATAGCTAATATTCTCAAATCAATGCACGGTGCCGCTGGATCCCAAGTCCCACTGACCCTGCTCGAGCCTTTCTCTCCCGGCTATCTCACGGTCTCTGAACGACGTCAACAGCCACTATGCGGTAATCCTGAAGGTTGGGGCCCTTTGAGCCCTCATCGCTACGACTTTACACCTTGCTTCCTCGATGTCTGGGTTACCATTGTTGCTGTGGGAGGCATAGTTGCCGGCGCGGGTGCTGTGTGGTATCTCTACAAGAAATGCACCCCACAGCCAGTTAAGAAGGACTGGCATTTTTATGCTAAGCTTGTAAGAGGTTTCCTGCTTCAATACATATCGAATCCCTTTGTTTTCAAACTTCGCACCGTAGAGTTCCCGGCAGATGAGCAGGGCTAACAGTTAGTGATCTTTCAGTCTACCATTTGCGCCTTAATCATAACCAACGCTCTGAAGGCTGCACTTCAAATCGAATACTTCAAAGGCAACTGGGCTGGAGACTTCAGATTCTGGACTACGATACTTACGATTTTATCCCTATGCGTAATCTTTTTCATCCAGTATATCGAGCATTCAAGGGCGCGGAACGCCAATGGAGTCGTACTCTTTTACTGGCTCTTTCTCCTCATCGCATATGCCGTTAAGCTTCGTTCTCTGGTATCGCAGCAGATGCACCAGCGCCATCTCGCATACTTTGTTGTTTTCTGCGTCAGTGTAGGGTTGGCCGGACTTGAATTCGTCCTGGAATGGCTCGTCCCAAAGCGGCTGAGCGCGTACGATGCTTTGGGAGACGACGACGAATGCCCTTACGAATATGCGACCGTGTTCTCCATCCTTACATTCAGCTGGATGACACCAATGATGAGGCACGGCTACAAGGATTACCTTACCCAGGATGATTTATGGAATCTTCGGCAACGGGATACTACAAAAGCTACCTCGACTTCGTTTGGGGAGGCATGGGATCATGAGTTGGAAAAGAAACGTCCCTCTTTGTGGCTGGCAATGTTCCACGCGTTTGGGGCCCCGTACTTTCGAGGCGCTGTAATCAAGACCTGCAGCGACATTCTCAACTTTGTGCAGCCGCAACTGCTAAGGCTCCTGATTTCATTTGTGGACTCATACCGTTCCGAAAATCCTCAGCCAATCATTCGTGGAGCTGCCATTGCGCTAGCAATGTTCGCCGTGTCGGTCTCCCAGACTGCGTGTCTACATCAGTACTTTCAACGTGCGTTTGAAACCGGCATGCGTGTAAAATCTTCATTGGTTGCTTCGATATACTCGAAATCCATGCGCCTCTCCAACGAGGGACGAGCCGCCAAATCTACTGGAGACATTGTGAATTACATGGCCGTGGATACACAGCGACTTCAAGATCTTACCCAATATGGGCAACAGCTTTGGTCAGCGCCCTTTCAGATCCTCCTGTGTATGCTGTCATTATACCAGCTGCTGGGTTACAGCATGTTTGCAGGCGTGGCCGCTATGATCATCATGATCCCAGTTAACGGATGGATCGCTCGCCTCATGAAGCAGCTCCAGAAAGTGCAGATGAAGAATAAGGATGCACGTACGAGGCTCATGACAGAGATTCTCAACAATATGAAATCCATCAAATTATATGCATGGACAACGGCTTTCATCAATCGCTTAAACTATATTCGTAACGAGCAGGAGCTGAAGACGTTGCGCAAGATCGGCGCAACGCAGGCATTTTCCAATTTTACGTGGTCAACCACTCCTTTCCTGGTCTCTTGCTCGACCTTCGGCATCTTTGTTCTTACGCAACATCGACCGTTGACGACGGAAATCGTCTTTCCCGCACTCACGCTGTTCAATTTACTCACGTTTCCCTTGGCAATGCTGCCAATGGTCATCACCTCTATCGTTGAAGCTAGCGTCGCAGTGGGTCGAATCACAAGTTATTTATTGGCCGAAGAACTTCAGACTGATGCTGTGCTTCGGCGCGAGTCCGTAGATGAGATCGGCGAGGAGTCCGTTCGCATCCGAGATGCAACCTTCACTTGGAATAAGGCAGAGGAGCAACGGGTACTTCAAGATATAAATTTCTCAGCTCACAAAGGTGACTTGGCTTGTATCGTTGGCCGCGTAGGGGCAGGGAAATCCTCGCTTCTACAGTCAATGCTAGGTGATCTTTGGAAAATCAAGGGTGAGGTTGTTTTACGAGGAACGACTGCTTATGTCCCACAGTCGGCCTGGATCATGAATGCCTCTGTCAGGGAAAATATTGTGTTCGGGCACCGCTGGGATCCTCAGTTCTACGACAAGACGATAAATGCCTGTGCTCTTCGAGATGATTTCGCCTCTCTTCCAGATGGAGATCAAACTGAAGTCGGCGAGAGAGGCATCTCATTGTCGGGTGGGCAGAAGGCGAGGCTCACCCTCGCTCGTGCTGTCTATGCTCGTGCGGATATTTATTTGCTGGACGATTGCTTGTCAGCCGTCGATCAGCACGTTGGCAGACATTTGATCGATCATGTACTAGGTCCAAAGGGCTTGTTAGCTAACAAAACAAGGATCTTGGCGACCAACTCCATTCCTGTGTTAATGGAAGCAGATATGATAGTACTCCTTCGGGATTGCAAAATACTAGAGAAGGGAACGTATGAGCAACTCATGGCAATGAAAGGAGAGATTGCCAATTTGATCAAAGCTTCCCAAAATGAGGATCAAGAGGATGATAGCCGAGCCTCAGAAAGTATTGCCAGCGATGAGGACACGACGATCTACGGGACGAGCCCTAATTCCGAAGAGGATCAGGGCCAAGCAGAAGCGGAAGCAGCGCAGGAAAATGTCCCACAGCTTGCACCACTTAGACCTGGAAACGGTACGGCCCGTAAATCCAGTATGACGACGCTCCGTCGCGCAAGCGCTGCCAGTTTCCGCGGGCCTCGTGGCAAGGTGTTGGACGAAGAGGGTGCGGGCTTGAAGAGCAAACAAACCAAGGAGTTTTCGGAGAGGGGCAAGGTGAGGTGGAATGTCTACAAGGAATACGCCAGGACCAGCAATCTTGTAGCGGTAGGTATCTATCTGGTGATGCTCGTTGGGGCCCAAACTGCATCGATTGGTACGTAACAAAGCTGAATATGGAACTCGACGTGTCACATTTTCTGGAGACACCACAGGAGCTGATGATCGGACAGGGGGCAGCGTCTGGCTGAAGCAGTGGTCGGAGGTGAATAGTCGTTACGGGGGCAATCCCCATGTCGGTAAATATATCGGCGTATACTTCGCCTTCGGCGTTGGGTCCGCGGCGCTTGTCGTGGTTCAGACGTTAATCTTATGGATTTTCTGCTCGATCGAGGTAAGTGGGAATACAGCGCTGCAGCCCCGGGGTTTGGTGTGGTGGCTAAGGCAAGCTGCAGGCTTCACGCAAGCTTCACGAAAGGATGGCTTTTGCCATCTTCCGCTCTCCAATGAGCTTCTTCGAGACAACCCCTGCAGGTCGTATCCTCAACCGATTCTCAAGGTATGTGTCTCGTCCCGGCAATTCCGACTCTGCCCAACCCATCTTGCGTCGCAGAATCTGTCCAGATCCCCTTCCAGATTCCGGGTTTTTGGTCGCCATGGCGTTGGCTAACTAACGTGTCTGCAGTGACATATACCGGGTTGACGAGGTCCTCGCGTAAGGACCCCCACCCGCTTCTTGGCCGGCGCCTCTTTTCTGACATGGCACAGGAGAACGTTTAACATGCTCTTTGTAAATTCCGCCAGAGGTCTGCCCGCATAGTAACCGACATTGAACTATACTCGTTCGACTGACTGATGCATAGCTGCCTTCACCCTGGTCGTCATTTCCGTTTCGACTCCCATTTTCGTAGCATTGATCGTCCCTCTTGGAGCGCTTTACTTGTACATCCAGAGATACTACCTCCGCACGTCCAGAGAGCTCAAGCGACTCGATAGTATTAGTCGAAGTCCCATCTATGCACACTTCCAAGAGTCGCTGAGCGGGATCAGCACGATCCGTGCTTATGCCCAGCAGAAGCGGTTTGAAATGGAAAACGAATGGCGAATAGATGCAAACTTGCGAGCCTATTTCCCATCCGTCAATGCAAACAGATGGCTCGCGGTCCGCCTAGAACTCATTGGCTCCGTCATCATTCTGGCATCTGCAAGCTTTGCCATAATCTCGGTCGCAAGCAAAAGTGGCTTGTCGGCAGGCATGGTGGGTCTAGCCATGTCATATGCCCTGCAGATCACCCAAAGTCTCAATTGGATCGTACGTCAAACGGTCGAAGTGGAAACAAACATAGTTTCCGTGGAGAGAGTTCTAGAATATGCTGCGCTGCCAAGCGAAGCACCTGAAGTGATCTCCAAGAACCGACCTCCTATTAGCTGGCCTTCTCAGGGAGCTCTCTCATTCAACAATTACAGCACTCGATATAGACCCGGACTAGATCTAGTCCTTAAGAATATCAATCTCGACATCAAGGCGCATGAGAAAATCGGAGTTGTGGGGCGAACGGGAGCGGGGAAGAGTTCCCTCACCATGGCGCTCTTCCGCATTATCGAACCTGCAGAGGGTTTCTTGAGTATTGACAAGTTGAATACAAGCACAATCGGTCTTCTTGATCTTCGAAGGCGATTAGCCATCATTCCTCAGGATGCTGCGTTATTCGAAGGCACAGTAAGAGACAATCTCGATCCTGGCCATGTCCACGATGACACGGAACTGTGGAGTGTGTTAGGTAGGATATATGTTGGGAAATTGATACTTGACTGCAGCTGACCGTTTATCAGGGCATGCTCGATTAAAGGACCATGTTGCAAGTATGCCGGGAAAGCTGGAGGCCCACATTCACGAAGGCGGTGGGTATCTCCGAGTTTCAATGATCAGACTGACGTCGTTGCTAATCATGTTGAAGGGTCCAACCTCAGTTCAGGCCAACGGCAACTGGTCTCGCTCGCGCGTGCTCTCCTAGCACCTAGCAATATATTGGTTCTAGATGAAGCAACGGTCCGCTCCCTTCGAGTTTCTCTCTTCGGTCTCAAGCTAATACTTCTGCAGGCTGCCGTTGATGTAGAGACGGATGCCATGCTTCAAGCAACGCTGCGTAGTAGCATATTCAGCAATCGGACAATTATCACTATTGCCCACCGGATCAATACGATCTTGGACTCCGACAGAATCGTAGTGCTCGATCACGGTACGGTCGCCGAATTTGATACACCCGCCGAACTAGTCCGTCGTAAGGGTGTTTTCTACGATCTAGTCAAGGAAGCAAACCTCCTTAATGCGCTTGACGTTACACAACAGTAATGCGATAGCGGAGGGTGTCACGGGTGAACGTTTCCCTGCGTGGTCTTGTGGCCAGGCCAAAGGCAAGTCCGGGCACTAATCGTATTCCCGAAAGAAGTGATGCAATGAATGAGAAGTGCCAGAACTCAGACTCTTTTGTAAGGGAATCAAGATTTCTCTTATGTGCCACGTTCGCCGAGAATGCAGAAAACGGCTGGTAGATTCGCCCTCAAAATAGCAATGTTTGGCTTGGATACCCCGTTTGTGTGATGGGCTAGATGAAGTATATATCACTACATAAGCCCAACTTCCCCCTATGGATTTAATTCTGGTTCAAGTCATTCCTTGACCTACATTCACTCATTGCTGACTCGCTTCGTTTGCTTGATTTGACCTTACCCCAAGTCTTCGACAGCCAGTTGCTTTTTGGCTAGTTGCATATGTGGCAACATTTACTTATGGACAGCGTAGTCTCGCCTGGTCTCGAAGGGGGAGCTGTGATAGTAGGAGTACTCGGCAGTCGCGGCGGACTATTTCGAGATTGCAGGCAAAGAAGCTGGGAAGACCTGGTAAGTAAAAGGAGTACAAGCACCGTTTCACTCCCCGTGACCCAGGTACAACCCACCGCGTGGGTCTCTGGTGGCGCCTCAAAGGCTGTGGATGTGCTGGATGCATCTGTCTCTATCAGTCGAAGCAACGGAGACGGGACAAACTACCACATAGCAAGCCCGATCGCTATAGGATTGCGGCAGCACACGAACATCGGCGGCCACTATCATTATCCAAACTCTGATGTCTCAGAACATGTGGGCATCCGAAATACAGTTCGAGGAAGGATTTGCTGAGACTCGAGGCTTGCATGAGTTCAACTGCTCTCTGGCGGTCGGGGAGCGTCGCGCCGGGTTTTCCCCTGTATGTCAAATGCTAGCGGGGCCTGTCGAATCCATGGATTCATATGGCTGGCTGCCTGTACAAACAACGGTTACACAAGCATGGAAGCGCTTCGATGCATCCCCCGTTGTGACGGCTGGGCGCGCAGGACTAGCAGGCATCCCGACCAAGCGGAAGAGCTGGTTGTCGATCGAGACATGCTCAAATGGTGTCATGGCGCACAGATTGGAAACGAATTTTCCACTGCACGCCATACCTAACATGCGGCACTCCAAGAGATTTGTTTTCCCTGGCTTTTTGCGGCACGCGGGGAAGCATTCAGCGCATCCGACCCATGATAGTGAGGCCGCTTGCACTCCACCCCAATCACCACCCTGGAATGTTTTACTCACTTTTAGCATGCTCGGCGGCCAGAGTGTAGATATTCATCTCCACCCTCTCCGATCCATGGTAAGGCGGACGCAAGCTGACAGGTCTGGCGAGCGGTGTCGTGGTGTAGGCATTGTATCACATTTTCCAGCCTTGTTGTCAGGTATTCAACGTTGTGGGTAGCTGCCAGGGGGCCTTGTCAACGCTGTTATAACAACCTCTTCTTAAGCAGCACCGTGCCAATTGATCTTCCTTGAAAACGACTTCTTACCAGGCTTTCCTTTGGACCTGACATCGGCTTCCATCTAAATAGCCGCGGGCGCTTATCTCTTCTCTCCAGTTCTGCCTTGTCATTGCACATTAATTTGCCCTCCATCATCCCTCTCCGCGGACCACCCACGACAGCAGTTCGCTTCCCCACGAACCAATCGTGTAGTGATCCATCATTTGGCCATCACCACCCGACTCGGCAGCCGGTTAAGGGTCTCTTGGGATCTCTGCGGCTGTGCTTACTTGAGGGCTCTTGCAATCCTTCTTCGACACCACCGGAGAATTGTCTCCTTCTCTGGAGCCACCCTTTCTCGAGAGAAAGGTAAGCCAGCCGCACTACGAGCTCCGCACTCACCGAAGCAATATGACGCTTGGTCTTACGCAGCGTGGCAGCGTTCTCCGCTCCTTTATCTTTCCAATCACCTTCTTCCATTGAGTGTTTTTTCTTCGCTTTGGGAGGGAGACGGCCAGAGCAATACTGACGGACTAATAGGAAGCAGGTGCTGGCAACGATCCATCTGTTTCGAGCTGGTGCTCCATGCTTTCCATCGCCCAAGACGCCATCGTTTAGCCCACACGGCGCACTACTACTGCCTACGCGAGAAGGCCTCACGGGCCCGACAAGAACACGGCGTGCGGGGACCAGGGTGCATCAAGCCCATCGTCTGTGTCCGCCATGGTCGTTCGTCTTTGCACTCCCGAAGCAAATGCAAAAGGCCAGGGCAGCGACGGCGAGTGTCGTCGACGCGACAGCGATGCGTCGGGCAGTCCAAGATCGAATTTCAAGAACGGGCGGGCCAAGTCGAGCTCGACGACGGGGCCGCAGTCATCATCGGTGAGTTGTTCTTTGGCCCCGCTTTCTTCTGCCTAGTCCCTAGTTCCCGCCCCCCGCCATGCTCTAGCCCTGCCCTTCCCGGTGTCAATCCCCACACTAGAGCGGGTGTTGTGGCTAACCCGCTGAAGGCCTTTGCTCGCGCCGTCGCAGCCTTCCATACCCTTCTGAAGGAGAGCGACAATCCAGCACGTGCCTTTGAGGTCAAGGTAGTTCATAAAAACGGCCGAACCAGCTATTATGCTTTCCCGAATACTTCGCGTCCCAAGCCCCACCGACTCGACAAGACTGCCCGGGCTCGCCTTGAGGGACCCGCCACTGCAAGCAGTCGCCAGGGCGTTCCAGAGCCATGTCTACACGATGGTGCGTTTTTCAAGTTGTTGTTCGCGAGGAAGCCATGCTCACACGCCTGTAGTCGCACGAGATCAACTACCTTCTACTGAGGATGATGATGTGATGGACATGTCGGACAATGATGACCATGCGTCGAGACTTATCCCTACCCATGCCGTGCCTCCTTTCGCTCAGCCACAATCCCATTCTGACCCGAAGCCAAAGACTAAAACCGGCCCTAGAAGTAGTCCGAAGACTGACCTGGATGCATTCTCTCTGAAGAGATCTTTCTGCGCCGATGAAGACTCAGATCTGGACGAGGATGACGATGACGACCACTCAACCGAGGTCAGGCTTTTGGTGGGTATCGATAAGAAGGCATTTCAAGGGCGCATTGATGACCTGCCATCCCTCAGGAAGGTCCTGTACTCGCTTTTGAATGAATTGAACCAAACGGTTGTGAAAGAACTGGCCAAGGTATGGATCAAAGTTTGCGAGCCAGCCAAGCAGAGTCGTTTTCCCTACAAGTCCAAGAATGGGAAAAACAGGAAAGGGTCCGATACAGTTTTACCTTCCTGGTGGCCTGAGGACATAATTCACACAGAGCCAGATCATCTGAAATCGCACGGTACGAAATGCTTCTCAGTGCACCAAGTAATCCTTTCTAATGACGACAGGCCGAATGCTCGTGGTGATCAATGTCCTGCTTGACTCTGGTAGAACTGGTGAAGGATACGTCCAATTACTCAAGGAAAAGGCCCAGACCTGTAACTTGTACATTGGGAGTAAGAACGATAGCTTTGCTCGCACGCAGGAAGACCGGCGAAAACGCATTGTGACCTTTATCTATCAATTGGCTCAACAATATGAGGATTTCCTATATGAGGGATTAGGTACATCCTTCCCACCTGGACAAATCTATGGAGTTCCAAGATAGACTGATTGAATGATTTCAGATGGATCTGCTGCCTATGTTATACCTGCTTTGCCGAGGACGCCCAGACCTCCACGCGCTCGTGTAGGACAAAAGCGGGCGAAAAAAGTACACCAGCAACGATCGAATACGGGTACAGCCTCTAGCATTTCGCAATCTCCTGCACCCTCTCAGAACCCTCCCGAGCCGGTCTCTCAAACCCTTGACCTTTCTATACACAACCTAGACTTTGTGCCAAATGCCTCGTATTCACCGCAGTATAGCCTGAACCAAATGAGAACATTCCAAGATTCCTCGCAGGCGCCTCGATACAGCCTTCATGCCTCTTCCTCGGAGAGACAAATGTTGATTCACCGGGAAGGGAATTGTTATCAGCCGCCTTTCCCAGGGCTTTCTCAGCAAAGTGGGATGATGGAAACGTTCACTGACCGCGCATTCGGTGGCGACTCAAAGCGTCTGAATGCTGAGATGAGCATAACAGAAACTGGCTACGACTACCATCTGTCTGATCAACAACGTAATCAGATGAACCCACGCTCATTCGTCAACTCATCCCAAACAACCTCATTAGCCCCGCTTTACGCTTATGACGCAAAGGGTAATGGGTCTCTGTTTGAAAATTCTCCTCGACACGTACCCCGGCATCTAGCTACTAACGAGGACCGATATCGAGCTCAGGCGATGCCGACAGTATTCAACGATTGGACTGCATGCTCGGGTGCACTCGAAATAGCATCTACTTCATCCTTTCCTGGACCTGCGTTTCCCATGACGCCTGAAACCACTGGTCTGCCCTACCGAGATCCAAATCAACATTACTAAATAATCATTTTACCGCCCGTTATCTTGCATTGGTATTTGTGGGTGTAGAGTGGGTGCTTGTCACCAAGCCTTGTTCGAGTCCAATAACTGTTCTCGGTCTCAACTTTTCTTTTATTCGGCGGCGTTCACCTTTCCAATACGATTCACGAATTTCCTTGACGTATGATTGTACCATGACCCGACACGATACTCATGCTTGAAAGGACGATTTTCGAAATACCCTCCTCCGTTGTACAACTGTTCTATGTTGATAATCGCGTTGCTCGCTCAACCGTCAGTGCGATAGCTGCTTGGACCACGACCGTCACTTCTGCTACGACTAAGATTTTGGTTTTCGCCATTTCTTTTTGCTTTCCTATTTTTCCTTACAAAACGCGGATGAGAGTGCCGTCGAGGACACGTGCAGCGGGCTCCTTGGGGTACATATCAGTTGGGCACCACCAAACGCAGGCTAGTCAAGGAAACGCGTTGGAATATCGACCGAGTATGCATTGCATATGCCTTTCTGGGTGTGATGACCGCAATGCTATGGGAGCGGATACTAAAAAAAAATGGGATGTATGGGCATGCCATACGGGGTTGTCTAGACATGCGTACGAAGCAGGCTAAAGCGTGCTCTACTTGCGTTTCATTTTCGTTTCGGACATTCCATTTCCCTTGATGGAGATGCAAATTCGGAGGAATACTTAAGGATGTATAAAGTGGCCTTGGCAAATAATGCACATACCTCAGAAGGGAGGCAGTCGTGGGTGGATGGGGAACGGAGAAGAGTGGAATCGCCGTTCAGTAAGGCGGTAGTGGAGTAGCGGTGGGAAGTAATGGTCGGGAGTGCTTCAATATATTTCGGCTCAATATTTGGTTCAATCATTTTCGAAACACGATGTATGTGATTGTGACATTGTTAAGAGACGTACTCTGTGGGAACAGTCGTGATGTGATGCGGAGCAGGGAGCGCAGGCTTGGCGTATATCACGTGGTCCAAGACTAGCGTCCGTGCGTCGCTAATTGTTCTTGTTGGACCTCACTGTTCGGTTTGGTTTCGGTGAACAAAGAACAACAACCCGACTCTCTCTCGCGGCATTCACGTCCAACTTCTGCTAGAAGTTCACTTACAACTCTCTTCTATACTTAGGTTGCTGGCGAATCCATCCACCACGCATGATCAGCTTCTGGCAAACAACTGGCTGCGACAATGTCGTCAGCGCGTCGTGGAGGTAGAAATCGCGGTGGTTTCCAGCAGCGCAATGCGCAGAGCGATGATGAGCGATCAGGACGTCAAGACAACCGCAAGCCTCGAGGCGGTCCACATAGCAATGGCAACTACGCACCTCCGGCAGCTAGGAACCCGAGGAGTGGACCTCGCGGACGAGGATATAATGCGCAGAACAATACCAACCGACCGAGGCGCTCGAGCGATGAGCGACCAGCAAGCCCAGTTCAGGCTCCAAATCCTAGTTTGAAAGCGAAAGGAAACGGGAGTCTTCAGGACCGATATGAATTCGTACGTCTCCACCGTCTCGATCTATTCGAATACCTTTGTTGACTCGATCTTTACTTTGCGTCCAGCTCAAGAAAAAGCGAAATCAAGACCGGCGCGATGCTATTGCCAATGGGAAAATGCAAGACCCGACCAAACCGATCCATCTGTCTGATGCAATCACACTAGTTGGGGAATGTCAAGACATGTGTCCGGAGTTTGAGAGGGTCCAACGAATGATTCAGAACGACGTTTTGATGCCCGAATGCGTGCGTAGATACAAGCTATACTATAATTGGATAGAGTGGTTGACTTGGGCCTAGGATCCGGAGACACTACACCTTGGTCGCGCGAACAGGGTCCCAGACGAGAGCCGCATGATCAAGAAATTTCGACGATCCGCCGCCGGTGTCGATGAACAAATTCCTTCCGACCTTCGACCGCCTCTCGTTCTACAGGTTCGTTTCACCTCCACTTCCTTCGTCCTTCTCGCTCTGACACCTCCAGAAAACGCTGGATTACATGTTTGGCCCTTTAGTAGAGGAATCACAATTCAGCTCTGTAGTAAACTTTGTTTGGGATAGGACACGGGCTGTCCGAAATGACTTCTCCATCCAGCAGGTTTTCAAGCCCGAGGATGTCCAGGTTGCGATGGATTGCTTTGAGCGTATTGTCCGCTGGCATCTTCTCTCCATGCATCAGATGGCCCAGCCTGGCGGCGACGTGCCTGCCGACTATGACCACAGACAGGACTTCGAACAGATGGATAAGACTCTTTTGTCTCTGTGCGACTACTATCGCTTCCACGGATCCAAATTTTCTTCTCCAAACGAACCAGAAATTCGAGCATATCAGCTATTAATCAGTCTTTCTACGCAGCACGCAAGAATTGAGGATACCACACATAGATTTCCACCACACATTCAAAAAAGCTCGAAATTCCAGGCAGCTGCGAAAATCTACCAATCCGGAGTACAAGCACTGAAAATGGGTCCCCTTAACCCTCCTCTCAAACTATCTCTTGCGAGGGAAAATTGGGAACGCTTTTGGGGACTAGTCCGCTCACACGAAACGTCATATCTGTTGGCTTGTGCCGCGGAGGTATCCTTCAACAATATTCGAAAGTCGATCATTAAGGCCATATACAGATCTTTCCGGCAAGGAGGCGGCACACGTACCGAGGATTGGACCCTTACCGAATTAGAGGATGTTCTAGGTTTTGACACTCAAGATCAAGTGGCCAAATACTGCGAAAGTTATGGATTCGTAATTGATGAACGAGCAGCCGATGGAGAGCCATTCCTGGACCTTACATCCGTACGAGGAACAGATCTCCCCGAACCGTCTTCGAGGTTTCCGTCGCAAATACATTCGTATAAAAACGTGGAGTTCAAGCGTCATGGCCGGATGCTATCAGCCATTCTTCGGGGTTTGTCAATAATCAATGCCCGAAAAGCCAACCTAATCGAGACGAATGGGCTAATGGAGGATATAGGTGATGATGAAGACATTAACGACGGGAAGACACTATTTATCACTGGAAATTCAGATGACGAAGATGAAGCCAAACGTCCTGGCACCAAATTTCCGTCTTCACAGTCTACAACGCCAGGCCTTAGCCCCTTTGCTAATCCTTTCCAGCCTTCTGGATTGGTCACAGACCAACAGCCTAATGGGACGGTTCCGAAGTCACCCTTCTCTATTCCAACTGGACCGTCGTCCATGGCGCAGAAGCCAAATCCGTTCCTAGCGCCTTTGCCAGCTACGTCAGGTGCTTCTAACAGTGCATTCACAACGCTGCAGTCTACGTCTCCGTTCTCGGGCACGAACACTCCATCAGTATTCAATCAACCGGCTACATCACAGCCGTTCTCGATATCGGGCACGACGAATGCTTTTTCGAGCCCTAGTGGTTTTCCTACAGCACCGAGTCAGCCGGCGAACGAATCATTGCAGTCTCATTTCAACCAACCTTCAAAGCTACAAGCTGCGCCTACTACACAAGCGCCATCTTCATTTAGCTTCCTTGGAGCCGCCACGACTGCAACATCTCCATTCCTAACAGCTCCGGCGACCGCTAGTTCACAAATTCAACCTGGCGTTTTCGATGCTACCAAGAATCCTATTCGCTTCGCACCTCAAAACGCGATTCCGGGTGCAAGTGCAGCAGATTCGACGCCGGCTGTTAGCTCCCCGTTTTCGTCGAATGTGAAGCCTACGTCACGACCTCCGAATAATACCTCACCCTTCTCCTTTTCGACTACATTCACTCCACCTGCGACGAGTACAATCTCGTTATTTCCTACACCAGCACCGGCTCCAACAGGTCCTACAAATACCTTCTTCACTGTCTCTCAAAACAACGGGGTTGGGTTGGAGTCCCAAGGAAGGGGGAAGGAGACAGTCTCGACTTCCACGCCTGTTTCTTCGCAGCCCGCGTTTAATTTCGCATTCCCAACCACCACGGCCACCACTTCATTTTCGCCGTTTCAGTCGACTCCCTCGCAACTGGCAGGTCCACAAGCATCCGGACAAGCGACTGCGCTCCCGCCTTTCCAGTCCGTCTTGACGTCTGCCCCACCATCGACCAATGAGCCTCCCAAGTTCAACTTCGCCATACCCACACCTACCCCTGCAACGCCCGCATCTCCAGCTCCGTCTCAATCTAAGGATTTTGCATCCAGGCTGAGTTTTCCCACGAAAACACAGGATGCTTCCTCCGAACAGGTCGAGCCGTTCCCTGCCCAGCCCCATGTCTCTGACACTGTACCGCAGCCGTCCGTTGAATTAGAGCCACCTCAACCACCAGAGCCACCAAGGCGTCAATTAAGGGAACAAGAAAAGGCTTCGGTGCTAGATAGTTTCGCAGAGACAGTATTACGCGATAGTAGAGACGGCATCATGTTACATTTCATCGAAAACACGGCTTACGAATTCTTCACCGAGCTCCGACCTATCATAGAGGCGGAGAAGGCTCGTAAAGTAGCAGGTCAGTCCGTTCAAAACCTCTGTGTTAATCTTATACTCATCATATTCAGAGGAATTACGCCACGAGTATCTCAAAGAAAAATATGTTCAACGTTGGCGACAGCGAGCCTATGCTCTAAAGCTCAGGCGTGGGGCCCGTGAGAGGAGGCGTCGCTTGAAGGCTTTGAATCCGACTGGTCCCATGACGATTTTCGACAACGCGAACCCAGCATTGACCAGCTTGTACACGAAAGACGCTCTGCTGAACTCTCCGCTATCGAATGGTTTTAGCGACACACCAAGTCAAGATACTACGAGAACCGCTGCGGCAGAGCTAAAGAAGTCTCGAAGTCGGGCAATTCAAGAACCCACGACCAATGGCGTTCACGCGCATTCTACTCAGAAGCCCTCGAAGAAAAACAATCCTGCACCCAGTAACCACCGTCGGGCGCAATCTGAACAGATTACAAATGGTTTGTCAATGTCAACAGTTCATGCGAGTTCCTCTAGCGTCAATGGCAGCGCGACGCAGCACATTTCCATCCCAGACAACAGCCGGGTGGATGGCCGGTCATCTTTCTTTGCTCAATCCATCTCCGAGCCAAAAGAACCTATTAACCGAACAGAAACCGACTATTTCCGTCTGAAGGCTATGGGCATTGACCCAAATGCCCGCAAACGCAGCCATAGTCCTGATGATGATGACGAAGACAAGGAGAGCGCATCGCTTGCGACATCAAAAATGAGACCTTCTAGTGAGCGCAAACGTTTACAGACGCAACGCATCCCGCCTACATCCGAACCGGTAGAAGTTTTCACGGCATCCACTTTCCGGCAGTCGCTCCCTCCTCCCTCTACGGACGAAGAACGACTCGCGCGATACGCTGCTATTAAAGAGAAGCTGAACCAATCAGTCCAACCGCGCGGTTCTGTTAGCGGCACTCCTAGTAGAGCGCCCTCAGTCTCCCGTCCTGCTGGAGAGTATGGTGGTATCCTCGAAGGAGCTCGCGAAATTTACAAAGCGTTCGACGAGACGGAAGAATTTTATCACGAAGTGGCCGATCAATTCCAACGTAGCTTGTCCAAGTCCAATAATGCCAGCACGCAAGGCTCGCCGCCAGATAATGCACAACGATTCCGCCATAGCCTCCCGATTCCCGTTGCCGAGCGTGCACGACAGAATTTGAATGAATCGTCTCGTCTGGGCAATACCAGCTTCAGACAGAGTTTTACGGGAAGTGCGCAAGGTTCGCCACCAGGTGCCAATCAATCATCCGTGGCCGAGCGTGCTCGACAAGTCCTCAATCAATCACGCACCGAAATGGACATGGGCTATGTTAGGCCTGCAAAGGACAACTCGCTCCCTGCATACCGCAACCGCGTCAGTCGATTCGTGCCGCGAGAGTTCTATGGCAAACCCGAAGCGTTGAGAGCAAGTATCCAAGCCAAGCGAAATCTCTCCACCACACCAGCCGGCACACCTCGGGCTACAACGGTTCACGCTGCGACAACCGCCGCTTCTCCCTCCATCTTCCCGTCTTTCAGTAGTGGATTCGGACCTGTCACGAACGGTAAAGGCAAAGAAAAAGCCTTGGATCCTGATATGCCGGATTCTTTAGCATTGCATCATCATCGTTTCGGCCACACCTTCCAGCAGCAGGTGCAGGTGCGAGTGCAGCAGGAGCAGGTTGAACTGTACGAAGACACGGAAGTTGATGAAGTCGATGGGCAAGATGAGATTATTGAGTTGGATGACAGTGAAGACGAAGAAGTCATCCAGGTCTTTGACAATCGCGAAGAGATCCCTGAGACCTACCAAGGCGGCTCGACTGAGGAGGATCACGTCATGTCCGACGAAGAGGAAGATGAAGAAGAGGCACAGATGGACTGGGATGCTCAGAATGCCACTGCCTACGGACACGATCAAGGCTATGACGCATACGATGATGACGAAGAAGAAGGCGACGAAGAGCATTTCGACGAAGATGAAGAACTGCTCGATGAAGATGGAGATAGCGATATGACGGAAGAAGACAGTGAAGAGGAGGAAGACGAAGAAGAGGAGCAGAATGCTCAAGACCCCACCAACTGGTACATGGCTTCTTCTAGCTTCGGTCCCGGCGCCGGCCACAGCGGTGCGGCTTCGAGGAGTCAGAGCAAGAGTCAGACTCCCGCGTCGGGATTCATGAAGGCGGGCACTTCGGCTGAGGATGCTATCGATTTGAGCGATTGAGAGAATTTGGAGATTGAGATTGAGAAAAACTGGGAATGAGAGTGAGAGAGATTGGCACATGTGTTGGTGACGAGGTCCAGAGTTGGGAATTTGTTGGGTTTCATGGAGGAGACTTGCATGTATTGGTGTTTTTCTATTCCCCCCTCTCTCATCCAAAGCCTTTCAACTGGAAGGGGAGAACATGACTTTTCGATGGGCGCCGTCTTATGGTCAGATATTTTCTGATTCAACGACCCATGGATACGACTTCCTTTCCTTTCCTTTTCTTTTTCTTATTTCTGCATCGTCGACGGACGGGCTGGCTGGCTGGCGGCAATCTCTCACCTGCATAGCGAAAGGCGTTTGGCCGGGGTTCTTCCTCCTGCCTGGAATATCACAAACACACATCTTCCATGGTAATTGGAGTTTTTTTTTGTACGATACCCCAATTCGGGCCTGGAGATGATGGATTCATTGGCATCAAATGACGATCGGGCTGTTCTTGAGCACTACTAGCTCTCGATGATAGGATGGCCTTTTAGTAGATACATGGAATTCTCTCATTGAAGTTGAGAGGCTCATGAACATTATTAGAGTTTTCCATTGTTTGTGTGATGCGTGGCTGGGTGTGATGAATGAGTTCTTTGTTGAAGTTTGGCATGGGTAACTGCATAATATAGCGCCACGGCCGATGGAAACGAGCTGTTGGCATATTTCAGTATTGCTAAATGTCAACCTTAACCAGACCATGTAGTCTGGCTTCGGCCATAAGCCCGAAACGCCTTAAGACATGCTCCACTGCCCAAGGTATAACCGTACAAAAGCTTCAAGTAGAATGAAATTCCGAAGCTATCACCTTCCCACTTCCCTCCTCAGCCTCGCTGCCGCCGAAGAAGCCGCAGGTTCAGGCCACGACTCCACCGCATCCTCCACCTCTTCCAGAAACGAAGAACTGTTATGCACAGACGTGCCACCAAGGATGACTCTTACACCAGGCGAGGAAGCATTGACCTGCGCCACCATCTTTGCTTCTTCGTAAGTTGTGCCGCCAACCATGAAGATGATGATGTCTTGGGGTTTATCTTTCGTAGAACCTCCTCCTTCAACGAACGGGTACATTTGTTGGTTTAACCGGCCCTTGATCAAGTCTTGAAGCGTGCTTTCCAGCCGAGGGGAATGCTGCGTGTAGACGTTTTCAACGCCTTTGAGGCCTTTGAAGCGGTCACGTGCACCGCCGAAGAAGGATCCGGGCTGGAAGAGATCAGGGATGCCGCCGCCTGCTGTGGCGGAAGCTTGAAGTGAGTTGTGGTACGTGAGGAGTTTGGTGATTAAGTTGATGCGGTGGCGGGAGAGGTTTCCGGAGACGTTGAGGAGGTCAAGGAGCATGGGGGTGGAGTTGGAGGGATGCTTTGAGTAGCGGAGTGCGTAGATGGCTGTTAGGCGGAGTTTGTTGTCTGCAGGTATCGTAGGGTTTTGAATTATGCGTTGGAGGTTCTGGGGTGATATTAGCTGTTGACGCTATTGAGAGCAGTTGGAACGCGTACCTTGACATCGTTTGAATGATTGTCGGTGCAAGCTAGACTCTGTTCCAACTCGCTAACATCTAGAAGACTGTCTTGGCCGACTCTTCTACTTAGTTCGCCTACAAGTGTAACATGTTTGGTGACGTTGCCGGAGAGTTTGCGGAATTCGGGGTAGTCCTCTATGAATCGCTTCATATCTGAAATAGACTCCAATTTTGTGCTCCCTTGTTGCTTTGAGGCGAATTGCTCGACATAGTCTTTGGCGTTTTGGCCGAGGTCTCCAAAGTTAAGATACATGTTTTTCTTGAAGAATGGATCTTGGTCTTGAGAAAGAACGATTTCCTACACGTCAAATCAGCACTTTCATTTCAATGCTCTGAACTGAAATATTACCTTTAGTTCGGGCCTTATTTCTGGTACATCCCTGAGGTCTACTCTGCCATTATTGATTCCCAGCAATTCATGAACCATTGCTTGATAAGTCCATTGCGTCAAAAGCGGCGTCACAGGATCGTCTCTGCGGTCAACAACAAGGAAAATGGGAGGCGTATCGGTTTTCCGGAAATCAAATAGCTGCTCCTCTTGCGTCATATGATACCTGACTTCTGTCGCAAGCTTCTTTGCCAACAGACTGTTCTTCTGATACCGTATTAAAGGCTTCTTCTTCAGCGCCAACAGCAGAGCCATTGCGCCATCAGTCGATCGCTGTAAAGCATCTTGATTCCACGAATCCGGACTTGTACTCCAAATTCGGTGATTGGGGTATCCTAGGTTGAGCGACATTAAATCCGGATTGATGACCAGGAAATCTGCAAAGTATTCCTGTACCGCACGTACGACTTCATGGTCATCCGCCTCTGCCAGTCGCTCCAACGCCGATTTCTTTATTATATTACTAAAGTCTATACCCAGTCAGGCACAACATACTCAGACACCACCGTTTGATTCATCTCACAGATGTTGTATTCCCCGTACTTGGGTTCCCGTAACTCCTCGATCAAGGTTTGTATAGATTCGGGGGAAGGTCGGACGAAGCAAAGACAACGAAGATGGCGCATCTTCTCTCTTTTCTGGTTATCAAGCCGACTATGCTGTTGGTCAGATACAAATCAAGGCAGTGATTTGGTGCGGGCATACTCGGTAAGGTAGACTTCATGGTTCAGTAGGGCGGATTGTGTTGTGGCGGTCGAGAGTATAGCAACCTGCGCACAGTCAGCAACTGTCTACAACATTTGTGAAAGACACGACAAACCTACAGTCTCGGTATCCAGCAGAAGGATCTTCATCTTTGCTGCAGACGTGCCTGCGGCGCTGTCTCCGGCCGACACCATTTTGGTGATGTAGCCGGAGACGGCTTGGACAATATCCATGGTGAAGGGTTCCCTTGTAGTGGTGCTGGTGTGGTTGGATCAAGCAAGATGGGTGAAGGCTGAAAGATGCATCAAGTCGGAGGTTACGTAGTTCGTGCCTGGCAGCTCTCCATGAGCTACTCCTTCTGAGCTTAGTGCCCTGTTTAGTAAGCGTGGCGCATTTTCAGCCTTGTCCTTCATCTTCTGTCGTGGAAGTCCACTGTTGTTCGGTCTAATATCGCAGATCCTCTTTAACACTCAACTGTGTACCAATCTAGCGATTCTCCGCCATTCATCTTCTAAATGTGAAGCTGTTCAAGTAGACTCGCATTTTAGCTCCCAGGTCTCTGTCTCTCTGGGTCTAAACGCACCCGAGAACCTCAGAAAACTCTCCTCATTCCAAGCTGGGGCAAAAAGACAAGCATAAGCTTTTGAATTGGAACAATGTCTCGCTACTCAGTTTTGATATACGGATTTTGGAAAGAGGGCTAAGGAACACAATAACATATGTTAGAATATGTCAAATTTACAATCTTTTTGAATATTCGACTTTTGAAGGCTTACGGAGATTAGTCTTAGGTTACGCACCGTTCTTTTAGCGTCTGCAACCATATATCGTTCCATTGGCTTCAACTAGCCTCCATCAGCCTTTTCTAAGCGTTTAGCTCCACAAATCCGTGACGAATGCCAATCCACCATGACTAGCGACAACTATAAGCAAACACTCGCTTCTCGAAGCTCCCATCTTCAACCCACTCCTTATTCGAACTCTCCACCTTCTCCCTTATATATGCCCTGAAGCTCGGGTAGGACGCCATTGCTGCGGAGCCGCCAGCCGCCCATGTTAAAACACACCAGTCCAATTTCTTGAACGCCTCTAAACTCCCCGCGAAGCTTTCGATGGAATTCAGGATGGCTCCTTTCACATCTTTCGGATACTTTTCGCTTTCTAAGATCTCCAAGTATCGGTTTCTTACCCTATCGACGTTTTTCGGCGGCAGTAACCACACATTGTCGATGTCGTATGTCCCAATTTCGATGGCTTTTCCTACAGTCGGCCAGTCTTCTGTGATGTCATCGTATTCGCGTGCAATAATATAGATATTGCAGTTGGTGAGATCGAGGCCAAGGTCTATGAAGTAGTCTTCATCGTCGTTAAACCACCTCACTTCTCTTGCGGGATGAAGAGGTGGATCCATGAGAATTCCGCCCCAAGAACTACCAAAGCCGTTGCTTGTAGAGAGAAATTCTTTGTAGTCCTCGGGTAGCTCGATTTCAAGGTTTTCTTCCAGCTTTCTAATATCGTCGGCTGAAGCAGGATCGTGAAACAGGGCGGGTATCGTATCTGGATCATCGCCGCATTCGGTTCGAAATTCTCTTGACCCAGGATTTGTTTGCGTGTTGTGTGAAACAACTTCCAACATCTCTTTCATTGGCATATCGTCGAGTGTCTTACGACCGTTCTTCAAGCGTTCTTCAACAGTCTCCTCGACTTCCTTTCCGAGCGCTCTCACCTTCTGATCGTTCACCCCTACTGCCCCAGCCAAAGCGCCATCCTTGAGGATTTTCCAAGCTTGCAATGACTGGGCGACGTAAGTGATTTGCTGATTGCAATGTAACCTCGTCGCGATCATGCCGAGGATGTCCTCGACAGACTGTAGATCATCATCTCCCACAAACTCTTCTTCCGTAAGCTTGATCCTCAGATGCAAAGCACTAACCAATGCGGAACCCTTGTCCATCGCTACACTCCCACTCGTCGCATCCGCATAATCAGGATTCATGTTATCAGCTACCTCAAGAAGGCTTTTAATATACTTCGCCACCTCTTGAGAACCCATATCATTCCTATATGGAGTCTTGGGCTCAACTTCAGAACTAAAATGATTAAACCACCCCTTCTCATAACCAAGCGCCAACTCCGCCACCTCTTCATTTACAAGCTTTTCTTCCTCCTGCCTCGTTCTCGGCATCTCATCATCCAAATCCATTTTCAGTTCCTTCTCGCCTCGTGACTCGCTCCGTACTGCCTCCTGCTGCGCGCTCAACATCTTATCTTCTCTTACGGCTCTCTTCGCGTTTTCTTTCTCCCCTTCAGGCCAAGATTTGGTCGTGAGCCATGCCAACCAAAGCGGTTTCAGAACCATAATCTGGCTATGAAATTGGGGTTGGTGGTTATTGAGCTGCGAGACGAGGCGACGCGCCACATCTGTGTAGCCCAGGACTGCGAACTCAAGGGCCAGGCCAGCGATTGTGTATTCGACGGCTTGGATGTCGGATTGGAGGACGTCTTGGCGGGAGAATTTGCGCATTGGTGCCATGGTGGTAGTGATGGTGGCGAGGATCGCGGATCTTCGTGGTGCACGTTGGAGAGATGAGAGTAGAACGAAGCGCGGAAACAATTGGCATTTATAGATGGTTCTAAAACTACATCAACAAGATCACCAACCCGGCTGTTGCCTGGATGGATCGTCCGCTAATGCTAACAGTGCCTGACTAGCAGTGGGCCTGATATGCACGATGACACATGTCACATGAAAGCATATAATCGCAGCAAAGGTGATAGTCTGGCATGAACGGTCATTTTTCTTCTCAATTAAACAAAACCGAAAAAGAAAGAAGAAAGAAGAAAATTGAAGTGTTAAGACACATGGCCGCGCAAGGGTTTCACGCATAAGCTAGAGACCAAATTAACCATGGGAAACGAGGTTAGAAACGCTAAAAGAGGTTCTGAAAAGTAGAAAATACATCTTCATTAAGACCTGTATCCACCTCATCCATGCGCAGGATGGCCCTTGAAAGTAAATATGTTCCTCTGTATTGCTACTACCATGCTGCTAAGTAGTTCAAGGCATTCATTTCATTCATCATCATCATCCAATCCATCGAAATTTCTATCCAACACATTCGAGACAAGTCCTGGCCCTATTCTGTCTTTATAGGAAGCCGCTGGCCCTTGAAAAGAGATATCGTGGCAAATAATCTCTCCGTGAGCGATATAGGTCCGGAAGAAGGTAAGAAATCGCCCAGTATGTATCCTTAAGTGGCCGCCAACAATATACGAAATCTTCACGATGGACCATCACGGCTTAAAGACTTCATCAAAATCTTCACCAAAAGTTGACGATCCACCGGTTTCGCAATGTAGTCATCCATGCCCTTCGCCAAATACAATTCCGCCTGGCCTTTCAGCGCATTCGCTGTCATTGCAATGATGGGTATTCGGCATCCGGCTTTTCGAATCTCTTTTGTGGCCGCAACGCCATCGAGTATAGGCATATTGATGTCCATGAGAATGAGATCGTAAGAGGAAGGTTGTTCGATTACGAGCGATACAGCTTCCCGGCCATCCATCGCTGTGCCGATCTCGGCAAATCCTAGTCCTTTGAGCATCTTCAGCATCACTCTTTGATTTATGACGTTATCCTCGGCCAAAAGGACTTTCTTCTTGGAAGCCACGCGTTTGATGTCCTCAAACGGAGCGATGGTTGGAGATGCTGCGATCAATTCGAGGGTTGGCTCTAGCCTATCTAGCTGCTCTAATTTCTTGACTTTCTTCAGCCGCGAAGTGAACCAGAAAACACTGCCCTGACCATCTCGGTTAGGTCGGTAGCCTATCTGCCCTCCCATAAGCTCTACCAAGCTCTTGCAGATGGAAAGGCCCAATCCAGTGCCTTTGTAGCGTTTGGTGGCTGAATTGTCGAATTGCGTGAATGGCGTGAAGAGAGAAGGAACAGATTCTGATGGTACGCCGATGCCGGTGTCTGTAACTTCTGTAAGAATAATATAGGAATCCTCGTCTTCCTCTTTCAGTGCTACATCCACATGCACAAAACCTCTCTCAGTGAACTTCATCGCGTTTGACACTAGGTTATGGAATATTTGGCGATAGCGGAGAGGGTCGCCTTCTGCTGATTTGGGTAGTCGTGGGTCAAGCTGACTATCCAAGACTGTGTTGGGATTTGCGGTAGTTTGGATGCTGCGGAATACCGAGGAGATGATGTCGTGGATACTAATTACGTCGGAGCTGATAGAGAAACAGCCAGATGCGAGCTTGGAGTAATCGAGGATGTCATTAATTACTTGCAGTAGGATACCACCAGATTCTTCAATGATACGAGCTAGCTCTATCTGCTCAGGGTTCAGCCCCGTGTCTAGTAGAAGAGTGAGCGCACTCAACATTCCATGCATAGGCGTTCGAATTTCGTGACTCATGTTGGCAAGGAATTCGCTTTTTAGTTTGGCTGCTTCTTCGTAGGCTGCGATCAATCGTGCTTCGCCAGCTCTTCGTTCGGTCAAATCTCGAGTTACTTTGCTGAAGCCGATAAGAGCGTCATCTTTATACACCGCTGTGATGACAACATTTGCCCAGAACTTAGACCCGTCTTTTCTGTACCGCCATCCTTCGTCCTCAACTCTACCTTCTCGTAAGGCGGTAGCAATTTCGCGACCAGGCTTATCATTCTCTAAATCTTCTTGGCCATAGAAACTACTGAAATGTTTTCCAATGATTTCATCTTTGGTATAGCCTTTGAAGCGATGAGCGCCGTCATTCCATGTAGCAACTTTGCCCTGTGGATCTAGCATCTACGGACTCCTCAGTACAGCGTCTCACAAAAAGGTAAAAGGGTAGAGATACAAAGATGGCATAATCCTTAACAGTCTCGACCAAAATGCGAAAGGTTTCATTGTTGTACATTCTCTCCTCGAGGTCGAAAAGCCTTTGGTGCTCCTCGGACGTATTTTCGATTTCCATGACCAGGTGTTGAAGTTGGTCATGGCGGTAGATGGGAATGGCTCGGACACTCCATGCGCTACCGTTCCCGAGTGGGATATGGTCAAACACCTTCTTCCTTCTTGTCGCAATAGCCGTGCCGATGACTTCCCGGACCGGCCCAAGGATGACCGGATCAGTTACCTTGGTCTCAAAGAAGTGGTGGATGTCTTCGCCGACGACTTCATGTCGACCGAAACCGGCCGAGCTCAGGTAACTGTCCGACACTTGGCAAATAACGAGCGAGGAATCTACAACAAGAGTGGGTACGGGGGTAAGACTAAATATGTCGGCCATGGAGTGCTGGAAGTGGCTCCCATTGCCGTCGAGGTGGGAGGACGCCGTCGTCCCCAGCTGAGCGGACAGCGACATGAAAGGTCGGCGGGTGCCAGGCTGCGTAACTTAAGCTTTGTCGATCGGCGGTTAGACGGGAGTGACGGGTGGGTGCGTGGGCCTACTCGGTACGGGGGGGTGAGAGTGAAATGGCCTGATTATTGCAGCTCTTGGGAGGCACGGGAGGGAGGCTCATCAGGCGAGCATCCTGTTCCCCTTCTTCTACAAGGACCCCTTGCCGGATGAAGGCCAGCGCGATAACGTCACCTAAGACACTCTATGCCCAGCCAGCCTCCGGAAAATTCGACTGCTCGGACCAGATCGGGCGATCCGATAGTGCGTCACCTTAGTCAGCCACCTTGCAACGACGCTTGATGCATAGATTCAGCTGGTGGTTGCGACACTGATCGGTGAAGGGATCTATAGACTGCAACAAAGTTGGTGTGGGCCTGTGTCAATGTTGCGGAATCGTGGGATGTGGATTACGGCCGAAGTATGTGTGCACCCGTGAGGGTTTTCACATATTTCTCATTCGTTTCAACTTTCAACCTAGAGCTGCGGTAAACAACAGTGAGGCATTGGCCTTCCGCTAGGTAATGGAAGCTGTTGAACTTTTCCGTCTTGTGTCAGAAGCTTAGGGAGCGTTCAGTTTGATTCCCTGTCTAGTCGCATCTCAGTGCAAGTTTTGTTTGAGGCCGTTCTCCTTGTTCTATTTCCATGCGCCCACGTCCTTAACCACATGCCATCGACTCGTCCCGCATCTCAACTTATCATACACTTAATAACGTCAATGCTGGACGTTGATAACACTCTTGAAAGAAATCCATGCCCAATAAGCTTACCTCTCTGTGATTAGGTTTCGAGCAATGATGCAGGATACTCTCGCACCAATAGTAGAGGCTCAAATGATTCTTTAATCCAAAAGTCAAAGGTTCTAGCGGTAAAGCAAATGATGAACGATAGGCTTTGCCCCACAGCAAGAGCTCTTCTTAGGTGCATTGCGTCTGCACCGAATGTAGAACGGAAGGTATCATTTAAACTGAGCCATACGAACTAATACACAATGTACATATATGTCTGCATAACATGGCTCTAGTCAGTTGTGCAGATAGTCTTAACTATTACTAAGGGTAATGAGCATTGCTGTCTGCTCTTATTTCCGGCCCTCGCCGCCATCCATTTTCTCCCTTTAGGACACTCTTTCAAATCACTGCTCCCATTGTTTTTTCTAGTAGATAAGTCAAGTCAATTCTTGATGTTCTTGTGATGGTCGCTTATCGCTAAAGGTGCATTGCGCTCTCCGTTGTTTTCTTCCGTCATCCCCCCCCCCACCCCCCTCCCCCTTTCCGAAACTTACGCAACCATGATCTCACTCCAGCTGTTACGAATAAATCCAGTATGCACGGACGTCGTTGTCGAGTCAGTCGGCCACGTGATCTAGGCAGTGATCTCCTTAGTCATCCCTTATTCAGCGACCTTCTCTACGTCTTTATAAACTTTCCAATCTTTCCTCCAACCTACTTTTCTTCCTTCCTCACGACAACTCACCAATCTGGATCTACTGGTTTACGGCACACCAACAACTTCTCCGCACACCAACATCTCTTCAACACTTCAACAACCTTTCGATACTTCAACATCCCTTCGATACTTCAACATCCCTTCAACACTTCGACACTTCACTACGTCTTCGGCACATCGACATCACCTGGATCGGGCTTCTTCGGTTCCTTTTGGGCGGCTGGGTGGTGGCAGTGCGGTATCCCGGGTGTCTGCGAGACGCGGTCCCAGCCTAGGTTGGGAATGTCGGTGTTGTTGACGCGGCTCGCTGGACCGTTGGGCGAGGTTGTCCAGACCTAGCGGGTTCATCTGAACTTCAGGTCATGGCTGGGCAAACCTCTGCGACTGTTCACAGGACTTATGGCTAGGAGGACGCACGAGTCAGCGATGGATCGAATTCGACTTGGTGGATTAGACTGGCAGGTGGGTTGTGGATATGGTCGGATTCCTGGGGTTCGCTGTGGGTGGCGCAGCGTGATGCAGGTGGCAACCGCTGGAGGCCTGGCAAGATGATGGACCTCGACGATGAATTCGCACCTTTACGTGGTGTCGAGGATAAGTACAACATCACTTCGTCTGGTGTTGGAAACCAAGACGAACTCAAACTCATCTCTTTTCGTTGACAATTGCACCTTGTGTGTGGTGTTGAGGAAGAAAGACTTATGTACTTTGTTTAATAGTAATTCTATACGGAACTCCTTTCTTGACCTTTGACGTGGTGTTGACCTTCATCTTGTGGGGTCTCTGAAGCCATAATACTCTTCCTCCCGTCCCCGCTGCAAGCCTAGTTGCCGTTTTCCTTATCCCGCATCTCTTCAGAAGATTACAACGTTTGTCGCATGGTGTTGTTGTCGTTTTCTTCTGAAGATTCTCGCCAGGTTATCCACCTGCTTTCATTTCACTTCACCTCACCTTAGTTCTCATCACGCCATAACGAATGCAACCACACTTTTCTCGCCAACTGTACGTAGGATTGCTATCTTCAGTCTTGGCATGGTGTTGCGTTTTCGTAGAAATACTTCCCACTTTTTTCAACGTGAGCTCGTCGCAGCCTCCTCGCTCCTTCAATTTTAGTGCCTGTAACGGAAGCTGTAAATGGAACTTTCTTCCTCTTTGACTCTTTCAATAACGCGAGTTCCCATCTCTCGTACTTGCAAGAATGTCATGCACTGTGAGAGTCGCAACAAGACAAATCTCAAAGGTTCTTTTTCCTACAGTCTACAGTCGCAACCTTCCAAAGTGCATTAAAGGTGATTTTTTTACTTGTATAACGATTTGAGTGATTTTCCTTAGCATGGGCCTCGGAGGCGTTGAGCACCGAAGTTTCAAACCTGTACCAGTAAGTCAGATTTCTTCGACACCAACGGTCAAAATTGCCCTAAATTGCACGAGGTGTCTGTTTTAGGCTGTGTAAAGCAGTACTGTCATATATTTCAGTATGACTCAAAAGCACGTTGTGTGCCGGCGCTGTACGTTGTCTACTTCGAAAAACCCAATGTTATACGGCACTGCCGTGGCATATCCTAAGGTGTGCACTTATAAAACTCATATATACTCAGTGGTATTGATTGGGATATCCTAAACATGACCTCATGCCTGCACAGTGGCTGTCGTGTGCAAGCAAGTGCCCAAAATCAGCTTCTTCCAGGCCACAGCGAGCAAGACGTGCGACGCCGCTACGCAACGATCTCTAGGTCCATGCTAAGATGGGTCATGTAGGTAGCTCATGTAACTTGGTGGATGTAGTTCATAGATTCTGAATGGGGTTCGATCGTTGGGGTCGAAATTACTAGCATTTCTGAACAGCAGCTTTCCTAGAGTCACATTTGAAACAATATCTGCCTTTCCCTATATCCGAACTTCACTAACATCTTCCTTCTTTGCCTTTACCTCCGGCATGAGGTCCGACTCCAGCGACCTTTCCTATCACTCACCAGACTCTTCTTCATGTTCATCGTGACTCAGGCGTTTTGGGGCCATTACCCTCTGACACCACTCCCTTGAACTTCTCAGCTCACAAGTCGTTTTTTTACTTGGCTTACACGATATTGCTGTCCTGATCTCTCACTTCACAATGGTGGGACAGCATCACCAAGAGCATAGCAACTGTCGACTGAGGGCCAGTGAGCCACCTTCGAGCAGAATACGTTCTGGCAATTGTGAGACTGAAGCACTATACCGTCCATCCTATCCATATGAACGTCTTCAGCCACCGCTCTCTATGGAATGTTCTTGTCCACCTGAGATCATCTACCAAACTCACTTGGCGCCTCAGCTATCAAAGGTTCCCCCGGCACTTGACCCTCGGGCTGCAGCAGGTTGCGGAATGGTACGCATGCTCTTTTATCTTTTCAATGATCTTCTCTCACTCACTCACTATTCAAGGCTTCCTCAGCAATGACTCAACAACAGGTAAAGAGAGATGGTCAAGATTCCACGGCCTGCATACCTTTCTCGGACATCTCGGACATTGATGGATTTCCTAGGTTTGGATCTGGTGACGTCCTCATCTCCACCAAGCTCGAAGGTAAAGAGGGACGATATCAGCTCCACAGTTTCGTGTTAGCGAGGGGCTCGATGTGGTTTCGTGAGTCATTTTACAGCTACGAGCCAAGTGATGGGAGGTATCATTTTGCTTTCAACGATAGCAAGCCCATTCCCAGACTGGCAATACACCACGCTCATAGCGAAGATAACGGACGAGGAAATACTCCTGCTTTCACGCCACCCGACACGCCCTCGCAGTCATCTCCCGCATTCTCAGCTCACGGATCAACCCATTCCGCAGTTGTAGATCCGGTCATAAAGACGGAAGACGATATCCCAACTGTTTCACTGAGCTTGAGCGGCGACGCCATCATCTCAACCTATCATCAATTCTTTGCATGCTTTTATAACATTCCGCTTTCATATCCACCCACCGACGTATACCAGGCCCTCATCGAGAGCGAGCTGCTCATCAAGGTAGCCGAACCATATGGTGCGTTACACTTGATACGTCCACCACTCGCCAATATCTTCTCCCAATTTCGGCAGGAACTTTGGGTCGCCATAAAGCAGGACCCGCCACGATGGCTCAAACTGTCCCTGGCGCTCGAAAATGGGGCTATCTTTGCAGAGAGTATGATACATATGATTGGGCGTCACCCATCCTGGCCATGGGCTACGGCTAAACGCGTAGTCCCAGACGAGATTCTTCAGACGATAGAAAAGAAGTCTAAGGAACTTGGCGAGTTGTGCGTAGAAGCCGAAAACGACCTCTTTCTCAATACGATCCGTCACCCGAACGGGGCACTAGTGCGGCTAGAGACCGACTATGAATCTTGGATGATTGTACAAGTCTTCAGAGACTGGGTTGGCAGCGAACTTCACGCGCTAACGAATACTCGCGGCCAACGTATCCGTCAGAAGGTGGGCACTTTCTACCGGAAGTTGCGACAAGGTGGTGACGCATATCTTCCTTATGACAAAGTCTTTGAGAACTTACAGAGCGCAAGGCATTCAGACTGGTTTGACTTGGCAGAAGATTTGAGAGATCTCAAGAGGTATGCCAGCGAAACGGCCGGACCTCTGGCAACGAACAACCTAATCCTTAATGTTGCGGAGAATCCGGTTGGATACCTCACTTGTGCAAAAATTGATGACAAGGACTGTCCCTGGTTGGCGTCTAAAATTGATCTAAAGAACACACCTCGTTAGGAGTTCTCGAACTAGGAAAAGCTCTTGGGCAATGCAGAGGTTTCGAACTTGGGAAATGAGAGGGCCTGTAGAGGGGATCGATGTCTCTGGAGTACGGCGTTTTGCAATTATCTCTGAGAAAGGACCTATTGGGGCGTTTCCGGATAGCATATTTTGGGAACATTTACCATCATTAAAACATTGATATGTGGTCAGCATACCTCGGGTCTGACGACAGGGAATTTGGTCGAATCTGTTCAATGGGTTATGCCTTGGAGGATTGTACGGATAAGTCGAATACCATATTATTCTTAACCACCGTGGCATCAGCACAAGCAAACAAGGTTTTTGCGCAAAGATCATACCAACCAATTCTGGAAAGGTCCATAGGCCTATCTACGAGACGTAGACCCAAACCCAGTACTCTCATACCTTGTTGACGAGCTCGAAGAACCAGATGACCCAGAAGCAGACCTCGAGCTTCCCTCCCCATTGCCCCACCAACTGCTCCCACCTCCTCCGGCACCCCGACTTGAATTGCCTTCATTATTCCTATTTGCGGCTCTTCCAGCCATGTAGCCAGCAGCGGCTCCCGCGCCAGTACCACTCCAGAAGCCTGGTCTCCAACCTTGCCCAGATGGTTGTTGATATGTCCTCGGTTTCGGTGGAGGTTGATATTGAGAGTCGTAAGGGGGTGGCGGGTCATCGTTTCCCCCTCCCCATCCACCACCACCACCGCCTCCGCCTCCTCCGCCGAAGCCAGGACGCCAAGTATCTGGCCTACGAGGATCGCCTCCTCTTACAACACAAGCTGAGAAGAGTATCCATAATAGTACTCCGATAAAGATAATCCAAAACAGGGTACTTGCCACCTTGTCTCCTGTCGACTCTCCATATTCATCCTCACCTGGGCCCTTACTGAACCATTTGTTCTTGCCATGCTTCTCTTCTCCTTTAGAGGTGAGTACAAGTCTGTATTCTACCCCACAACTTCCTTTCAATATATAAGGATCTTCGGGGGAAGCATACCCCTCACAGATGACGTCCGTGGATCCTAGCTTGAATTCTTCGGGAAGGGCGGCGGTGCAGGTCCATTGGATGTTATCGTCATCGTAGTCGGAGCCGGAGTTCTTGCAGCGCATTACATCGACTTCGTATAGGCCTTTGGCATTGCCACCGATGCATTTGAGCTTCAAAAATATTAGCTATAGCAACGGAGAGAGATGGAGGATTCAAGTACCTGCGGGATTGGAGAAACGCGTCTATGGCTCGTCTTTAGGCCTTTCCGCAGTGTCAAAGCCTTTACATTGGAAAGCAAAACGCTGTTAGACGGTGTTCGAGCTGCTTCGATGCTCGCGAAAAGTGAGGTAGACGCCAGCAGAGCCGGGTATAAGAATTGTAGGTAATGCATGCTTGGTAGGCGGCGCTGAGACGCATTAGTTGAGGGATGTGAAGCTTATAGTGCTACATGAACGGGGGCAAATACTGTTAAAGGACACGGTGGTCCTTCATTCAGTCACCAAGGCAGCAAAGGCAACGAAGGAAGCTCAAAAAGGCGCTCCTCGGCGTTCGTCATTGGCGGGAGTAACAAATGGCTTCAACAGGAATAGCGTGTAAATTACGAGGATATCGAAACGCGACAGCGAAGCCGCACGAGTCCTTCAGATATCTCGAAAATGAAGCAACGAATCACGTATTTGGTCCATGATCCGGATAATTTCACGCCAGATCAACTAAGTGTCGAAGATGGAGCTTTCACGCTTAGTTCTATTAATGCTGCAAAAGAGCATAGGCTTACACTTGGCTTGGATGAACTGCCTCAGGAGGTACGAGTCTCTAATTTTGAAAATAGACTGCCGAAGGATAATGTTGATGGATATAGTTATTTCGAGTGCTGAGACCGTGCCATGAGCTACATATTCGCTGGGTGTCTGAAACCCCGTACACAGCAATTCCACCTTTTGTTTCTCGCCTTTCACCTGGATTACATGGATTCTTCACGCCCCAGAAGAACACATCAGCGTAGGTCCAGAAATTTGTATACAATTAATACTCCAAAAACCTGCCTCGAATCTAACCCTTTGTGTGCGTTCATAGTGAGTTGCTATGCCCCCTTCTTAAAAAGGTCTTCAGTGATGATCTCAAATGCGAATCTCCCAAGGTAATTTGATTTTGTCCGACTTTCATGCTACCGCTTAATTCCCTACAGAACACCTTCATACCAATGCCGATCCTTTCGGAGCGTTTTTCCATGTCCTCAGCGTCGCAATACTACCAACCCCTCCCCTCCCTGAAGGGCTTCGTTACATATATTCAGCAAAAGCTTTGTGCATCTTCTAACGCCACCTGCCAAGGGCATGCTACATCGCTACTAACAGCAACTTATGTTGATCTTGACTTCGATACTATATCTCATGCCTTAACCCTCAATGCATTCTGGGCACGTGAGCCGAGCTTGGGAAGCTGGATTGAGTCGATCATTTTACGCCAGATGGGCGAAACAATAGAAGTCGGCATTTTGACAAACGAGAAAGCCGTTGATGCTGAGGAATTGGCCTTCAGTGGATTCCTCACAGTACTCGGAAAGGACACGAAACCAAGTATGTCCTTTCACTACTATTGATACCCAATTCTTCTCACTCCGTCGAACCCTGCCTCACCAGAAATAGTCAAGCTAACATCACCCCTAGAATCAACCCGCTTCTCAGCCCCCAGCCGCCACCACCCCCTCCCCAGATCCCCATCCACCGTCCCTCTAACCTACACCACGCATTTCAATCATCCAACAGGCCTCCACCCATCTCTAAGTCTTACCCTACCCCGCTCCTCCCTTACGCCCCCATCCGAAACATGCAGTCTCCACACCCATCTGACTCTCCCCTCCTACCTCTTCATCGACAAATACCAATTTCAAGACCCTCTCTTCCTCGCCTCCAAAAATCTCATCTCCCTACGCTCGCTCAGCGGAGCCACGGATCTCGAGGCGCCGGATTGGGTCGTGAGTGAGTGGGGGAGCGCCGCGCTTTTTGAAGTCGCTATTCCAGATTCTGAAACTGCTGGGGCGAGGGAGATTCAGAGCGAGTGGACGGTGTCGATTCCCTTGCACTTGAGGTACTTGCCTCCGAACGAAGGAAAGAACGGGTTAGAGGAAGTTCCCGTGCCCTGGCCCGTTGTCTTTTGGGCTTGTAGAGCGGAGGAGGGAGCCAAGATGAATGTGAATCCTTTTGATAGGATTCATCTTGGGTATGAGGCGTTGTTCGGACCCAAGACTATGTTTTATCACGTGCCTCCAACGACGAATATAACTAAACTTGTAGAGAGAGTTCAGGTGCCGGTGTTAGATTTGGATAGGGCGCAGTATGTGGAGTGGGGCACGGTGGTTATAGTGGTTTTGGGTTTTCTGTGGTTGGTCTGGAAACTGTTTGGGGTTTCTTGGACTGAGGGGAGCCAAAATGAGATGCGCGAGAAGAAAGTTAAGTAAAAGCTTGATTATATTCTTTTCACTCCATTGCGCTGGAGTGTAGGGGTATCCTTTCCTGTTCTTCCAGCCTTGCGCTGCGGCCTAGTGCGTCGGCGAAAATGTAGATCGCCAGAATCAGCACGATTTCTTCATGTGATCTCCATGTCCCGATTTACCTCATCCATCTTATCATAAATACGTGTTGCTGCTCGTCTCTTCAGAGAGCCACAACCGACGCATCTACCAATGGCACCATTGGCACAATTGGATCCTCAAAGATCGGATGTAATGCATAGATGGGCCCCTTACTCTCTTCACCGTCGAACAGCATAAGGTTCTGAATTGGTTGCTCTCTCTTGCCCAGCACATTAATCACATCCTGCGCTAACTGTCCTCCTAAGAATGCCGTGACGGGTGCCAGCTCGCTGCCCAGGTTCTGCAGGAAGCTGCGGAGGAATTCGGATTTTAGAGTCTCCGGCGGTAATTGGAACTCCTTATGCTTCTCCGTGGCGAGGGTAGTGAAGAGTTGCAGATCAGTGTGTGAGTGAGGAGAAGGAAGTTTCGCGCCACATAGCTTCTGGTATTCCCAGAGTGCCCGCATGCAGGTTAGAAGGGGTGTGACTTGGCGCATCTTGCGGCGATTATGCAGCATGTCCGGCGATAATGGGGATGTATTTGCCAGTAGAAGTGGAGTATAGAGCTCTCGCTTCATAACCATCTCTATCACCTTCCCATTCTCCTTCTTCGTCGTGCTGGCTACTATGGACCGAGTCGCAGATTCTGCACGCAACACGGTGGGTACGTTGGATTTCTCCCTCTCAATGACATATTCATGGTTTATGAGATCTACAAATATGTAGCCGTAGAAACCGTGGGCACCGGCGGCATAGAATGCGCGATTTGAGAGGCGTGTTGCAGCATTGAGTGTGGAGAGACTGATGAAATCGAGATCGGTGGCTATAACTACGTCGAAAGGGGCGTAGAATTCTGGCCCTTGTATTCGGATGTCTTGAGTTATGACGTTGATCTTGACACGGGGATTGAGTTTTTGGATCTGGGGCGCAGCGGCTTCTGCACGCTGTACACTCTCAATTTAGTTGAATAAAAAGAATGACATGTTTGCTTACGTTTTTGCCTACGTCTACTTCGGAGACGAAGAACTGCGAACCAAGGTCATCTTCCGTTACCAATTCGCTGTCTGCGATTGTCAGGGAGCCGATGCCGGCTAGTACTAGATTCTTCGCTACTTCGTTTGCAAGAGCTTTGATCGAAACGAGGAGGATGTTTGCTGTGCGAATCCTGACATAAGTTGTCAGTACGAGACGTTCAGTCTGTGGAGGTGGTGATGTAGACTCACTTCTCTTGAGCTTGAACACCCCAGAGGCGGATTTGGCGATCATATAGAGCAATCTCATCTGCCGTCTCTTGTCAGTCTACGTCACAAGCCCGGAGGTCTCTTATGTCGCGACAAACCTGCACTGATAGTTTGCGCCTGAGCTACTGCAGCAACCGTGTCGCCAGCCGCATCTTCGGCCGGAAAAGTCCCATTGGAGGAGCTTGGCTGGGCAGCCAATTCATCCATCGTTGCTCTGCTGTATATGTATGAAGATCGTTGTCAAGGTGTGAATGTAAAGCTCTCCAGAAAGCTGGGGCGTTCCTGAGCTAGCTTCAGCCTCACGACGGGCTACGGCGAATTGCCAAGCTTTGGTGGGGGTCACCTCAGGGCCTCATCACATCACCGCTGAGCATAAACCTGAATCCATCAAACCTACACCAATCTCCTACCTCCGACCTGCCTCAATTCCTATTGCCCACCATAGACTGAACACAAGAACCGCTCTCCTCTCAAATGACAAGTCCGACACCGCACAGAAGCAACGTCATCCATGCCTAGGCCACCCCCAACCAATCCTTTGTCCACCATGTCTGGCAACTTCGATTTCCCTCCTGCATCAGCTTCTCCCGCTCCGGCGGACCAACCTACCAATACTCTGCTCCAGCAACTTCGTGACACCTTGGAGAGGGATAGAGAGCAAGATCGCGCTGCCCGCGAGACCGCCGCAAGAGACCGCTTGGAGACTTACCTCGAGGTTCCAATGCCCCCTCGCCCTCGACCTGAACCTGGGAGACGCCGGCCGCCTCGCCGTTCTATTCCGAATGATAGGGACGCTCGAGATGGGTCGTTGCGCAGACCTCCGCCACCCGCTCCTTCGTCGGCTACCTACAGACCACGAGCAATGCCTAGCGAACGCTACCAGAACCTCCGCCGTCAACGCATGCAACGGGAACAGCGCAGTAATGACTTGGATTCATTGGACGACTCAAATAGCCCTATGAATGGCGACTCTGAAATGCCGCCTAACATTTTCTCATTTGGCTTTCCATCAGTCTCTACCTCCGGTAGACGATCGCCACCCGGTGACTTGGAGGGAGCCCGCCGACGAAACAAGCGAAGGAAGCTTGAACATGAAAAGAGTATACAAGTTTCTGACGGGTTTCGGTACGGGCACTACGGTCAAGTTGTACCTGGCCGCCTAAAGATGGAGATTGTGAGCTGCGATGGAGGAGAATACGACGAGCACTCGTCGCATGGTCTTCACAAGATCGAAAATGTGTTAAAGAACGACAAGAGCGTGTATTGCACGCAGAGCTCTCGTTGCAACTTGCTACTGAAACATCAAGGCGAAACAACGTTCTGCTTGGAAAAGGTGGTCATCAAGGCACCGGAACGCGGTTTCACTGCTCCGTGGGTTGATCCGTCCACCTACTAATGTATTGCCATTTTACTAATTCAGAATGTAGAGTTCAAGAAGGAATGATCTTTGTTTCAATGTCTCAGGAAGAACTGCTTGCCGGTACCGCGGGATACAAGATCGAATATAGTTCCCCATCGCCTCGTCACTCTTCCAACTCATCGTCAAGCTCCCACGAAGAAGAGCTTCTTTCTTTCCAAGAGAGTCTTAACGATCCCGAGGTATGGGCAAACTCCCGTGCGGGCCGTGAAGAAGCAATGGAAGAGCAAATTGAGCGACTCGCACTTCAGCAGCGGCGTCACCAGCGCAGTGACATCTCTCGTCGGATTCGGGCTCAATTGAGGACTCGTGACCAAGGCACGTCTTCATCCAGCAATGCGACTCTGCCCGAAAACTGCGACTGGCCAGTCACAGAATCCTTCTCGACAACTGCAGCCGGAGTATCCGCGCCAACCCCACCGCCATTCACTGTCACGACTGAAAGCGATGGCGATTCCGATCGGGAAGACGGCCAACCCAGTGCTGCAGTCATGGCTGATCGCCTCAGACGTGATAGTCGCTGGCGCCCAGATAGTGACGATGATGAAGATGACTTTTTGCCTTTGGTCTCTGGCAATTGGACGCCAGGTCGCCGCCGCGATGATGTCGGTTACATCCGTGCCTCTCGTCTTCGTACGCCCAGCCGTATTGAGCTCAAAGATGTGTCGCCGGAAGCTGAGAACTTGCTCGCGCCACATGCCAGATTCTTCATTGCCAAGCATAAGAATAAGATTACAGTCAAATTTGACCCCCCTGTGTAAGTTTTGTTTCTCCCTATCCTGTGCCCTGAAGCCTGAAGCCTCATGCCCAAACAATCACCCTCCCTCGTGCACAGGCTCCCTAAGGAATCTGATCTGACGTGACCTACCCATATGATTAGCTCCGGCAAGTTTGTCCTGCTGAAGCTCTGGAGCCCATTGCATGATGGCAACATCGACATCGAGTCCGTCCTCTTCCATGGCTTCTCCGGCCCACGATACTTCCCTGCATGCCAGTTGCGCTAGGCTATGGCTTCACTTGAAGTCGGACAAATGTGCAGCTGGCTGGCTGTATTTACTCTCTCCTTTCTTTCATCTCTTGTGAATAACCTAATGACGGCATGGCATGACCTCTGGTATGGTCCTGGAAATTTCAGGTCAAAGCATCTAGCTATTCTGCTTCTTCTGCTGGTACCTAAGGTAAGGTTTGGTTTTGCGGAGTTTTTGATCGATAGAGCAGGCGACATGCATAGTGGATATTCAACGGCAATCCTGTCTGCCTGTTGGCCCGGTGTTGGGTTTCTTTTAGTGCTGGATTTCCCTACCTTTTTGGTATCATGATGCGGAAATGGAATTATGTCTTTTCTAGCAATGGCTGTGCATACCTGTAGCTAGAGAAAACAAGATGAATGGAGATGGTAACATCATGAGTGAGCGAGAGTCGCTAGATGTAAACTCGCGAGACTTGTCTTATGATTTTCTATCAATCAGGTATTATGACTAAGTCCATCCCCTTTTCAGGCACGATGTACGAGATTTGAAGCCACTTCGGGAGCTTAGGAGTAGGTGCTCCTTTCCTTGGATAAGCCCTCAAGCGACTCTGCCCGTTTGCATGATCATACGCAAAAGTTCTGAATCCATAGCCGCAAAGGATTTTTGTCAACGCTCTCTGCAATAAAGAGTACAAGAAGTATGCCTTTCCCTTCGAACTCTCCCACGTTTCCCCAGGTTATAAGAAGATATCCTCTATCGCATCTATAACTTCAGTTCCTTGGTCGTAGTAGAGCTTTTGGAAGTCCCAAACTTTCAAGGCTCTTTTCATCTTCTTTTCAGTGATGCGTTTAGAAAGTCGAGGCGGTTGTTTCCTGGCTTCTTCCAGGATAGCGAACTCTCGCTCTTCAGCATCTTCAGCGTCTTCAGCTGTGGCGGTACTTTCTAAAAGTTCGCTGGCATCATCCTTTTGACAAAATGCCAGGCTTGGTAGTGTAGCACTATGGGGGCTTTTTGGGCTTGAAGATGTGGATGGTGTGAGGAGGGGATCCGGGCGACTTGATGGTGATTCGGTATCTATCGTGAGATAAAAATCGAGGTGGAAAATTGAGGAAGGTCTTGAACACGACCCGTAGAAGGCGTTAAGTGCTGTATAGGAAGCTGCAGCGCTCGCGACAGCACTCTGAAGCGACTCCTAGAGGGCGCTGGATGTGCTAGAAGTCGGGCGCGATGGAGAAACTAGCAAGTAGCACTTTGAGGATGCGGGACGAGATGGGAGCTAGAGACTCAAGGTAGCTCCAGACGATTGAAGATTGAGCGAAAAGAAGATCTTATTTATAAATGATAGCCAGAAAGTATGACTTACTGCCAAGATCCTCAACCACGTCTCTTCATAAACTCTTAAATAGGCTCGCCGTCATGTTTCGAAGGTCTTATGCGTAATCATTAATTGATTAAATGATTGGAAAAGTTTAATATGCTATTCGCGTAGTTCGTCCAAAGAGAGCAGTAACACAGAATATGACACATTAAATCAATGAAATAAGACTTCGGGAGTTTTGAGTGAAGTGGTCGAGAGTATCGCCTACAGTAGTTTCACATAGAATCTAGACAAGCTGAAGACCTCGGAGGTCAACATGTATTGACCGGAAAATGATATAGAATCTTTTATTTGCATCTGAATAAAGGATTTCTATTACTTTCATGGCATCAAAGATGCTTGTTCATGCCATAACAAAGTTCACCAAGCGTCGCGTAGGAGTTCACGATCCCTCCCTCGGCAGCAACATGAATTTCTCCCCGCAGACACCTCCGAACCCCCATCACCATTCCTGCCAACACCACCCTATTTCTACCAACAATGAGCAAATCCAAAGCCAAAAAGGCACGCCGAGAAGCCAAAAGAACGCAGAAACAAAAGGCCACCACCCACCACCGCAAAGTAACCAAATATCAAAAGCCACAACAGGGGAAACCATCCATCCGATCTACAGCATCCAAGAAATCTAAGAGCTCGAATGCGCAGGCGCAGTGGCAGCACGATCTACCATTTAGCCCATATGACAACATATTATTAATCGGAGAAGGTAATCCAACCCAAAGTCCAGCAATTGAGAACACAAAAAACCGAAGCTGATACTTGGAATGATGATTACAGGCGACTTCTCCTTCGCAAATAGCCTAGTAACCCATCATGGATGCGCCTCCGTAACAGCAACAAGCTTCGACTCTCACGCCGACGTCCTCTCCAAATATCCCACCGCCTCCCCCATAATCACCTCTCTATCCTCCCTCGACCCACCCGTGCCTTTCCACCACTCAATCGACGCCACGAAGCTCCAGACTTACAAGCCACTCCGCCAACTTTCCCCCTTCACGCACATCATCTTTAATTTCCCACACACAGGCGGCCTCTCCACTGACGTGAACCGCCAAGTTCGCGCAAACCAATCTCTACTTGTGAACTTCTTCACCTCGTCCATCCCTCTTCTCTCGCCTGGAGGTCGTATCCTAGTCACTTTGTTCGAGGGAGAACCTTACACGCTCTGGAACGTCAGAGATCTGGCGCGCCATGCTGGATTGACGGTTGTGGAGAGTTCTCGCTTTGATTGGGGACTGTATCCTGGGTATTCGCATGTTAGGACGTTGGGGACACTGGAGGGTGGGGGTGCATGGAAGGGAGAGGAGAGGACCGCTAGGACATTTGTCTTCGAGAAGCCAGAGGGGAAAGAAGATGGCGATAGGGAGAGCAATAGAAAGGGAAAAAAGAGGAAGAAAGGCGATAATGATTCGGACGACTATTCAGATAATGATTGAAGACCTTTATCTGATAACGAGCCCTCAATCAGGGACTGCCATTGGGGTATGTATAATCCGCTCACTAGGTGAGCCCAGGAAGAAAGATCAATCCGCCAACACCACGCTATGCCGTAAAATACACCAATCCAGTCTGGAGTACGCAAGTCCACAGCCAATATTCCCCACATAAGAGGAAAAATACTCCAGAGAATGAACACCAATCCTATTCAGGATTTGCAAGGCCAAAGAATATAGACTCCACACCAAGGGGGTGCGAAATAGCCTAGGAGATGAACACCTTCTTGATCTCTTTTTCTTCAAACACCTGTTGCAGATCCGTGGGGTCCCTGACCATCCCCCTCTCCGTACCAACCTTCTCATTGACCGCATACAATCGCTCCCGTCCATAGATGCGTCCATTGGGCAAGACCACCGGGTCATTCTCAACATAGCTCTTTGTATGATGGGCGTACGGCACATTCCTTGCCAGCTCGTTGAGTTCGGTGGAGCAAATTGGACACACCGTAGTGGTGGACGAGGAGGCATTCGAGGAGGAAGATGCGTATTGAGAGTGGCAGGAAGGCGTTTTGAGGGCAGAGAGACCAGCGCTGAGGGCGATGTGAAGAAGCGGGCGTGAGGGAAGGGAGAAGAGCTCGTTGTGGGTTTTGATGAACAGGCTGGCGAGGAAGTCCCACCTATCCGCGGAATATAATGACTATAGATAGCTGAATTAGCATTATCGTTGAAATTAGTTAAAGGTGATGACATACCTTGTAAGGCTCCACAGGAGTATCTGGGTCAAAAGCCAACAATACCGCTGCCTTACCCACCAATGCCATATCGCCCTCCTTACTCAAGTATTTCTTCGCATGCTCCCTAGCCTCGACCACTCTTCTTACATCGTCTTCATTCTTCCCCTGCCTGACTAGCTCAATGAATTGTTGCAATCTCAACTCAAACTCGAGACCACTGCCCATCTTCTTCAACGTTTGCTTGTTGTCTAGACACCACCCAAGCGCATCCATGGATTTGTGATGCTCGCGCAAGGAGCACTCGATACGGTGGCAGGCGACGAATGCGTCTATGTCCACTAGGTCGATAATATCCTTCTCATTCGCGAGCGCCGTAGCAGAGGCGACATAGCCCGAGCGAAGAAGATAATCGACAATCAAGCGAGAGAGACGAATGCGAGACCAGTCATCATACTTGACATCCACCAAACTCTGTACTTCGTACAAGTCCTGTAGATGCTGTACCCTGGCCTGACTAGACTTGTGTATCTTCATCTCTTCTTCATGTAGACCTTCCAATTTCCTCTTCAATCCTTGCATTCGTGAAATCATAGCATCCAAGCTCTGCAATGTCGGATCTTGTGACCCCCCGTTCGCAACGACTTGCGCAGCGGCTTGCGCGGTGGACTTGAGCTGGGAGAGTATGTGTTTCTCCTCTCGTTCTAGGTACCGCTGTGCCGTTTTGAAATTTTTGCGTGAGAGCTCATAGGGCATGCGGAGAAGAGGTTGGTCCTATTTCAGAAAGAGTGAACTGTCAGATGAGGTACATCAGAGTCAGATGGAGCTTGGGGCAGGGGACGTACGAGGAGCAGATGCGCTTCCGGGTTCAGTTTTGTGGTTGTGAGCTCCGCCATGGTTTCTTAACTTCTGCAGTAGCTGACTCGATCTCTAGATCTCTATCTGCAGCATTCCTGCAGTAGGTGAAAGGAGTGGGTTGTTCGTTGGAATCTAAAGTACAAAGTGGATATGTGACGTGGGGTGAGGCACAGATCACCATGTGGTCATTTACGATCTACAACATATCAAATGAACATGCAAATGTAAAAGCAGATACAATCTTATACGCGCCGGTCAACCATGTACTGATTTAGAAACACGAATCTATTTAACGCCTCTAAAGCCCAATGCCGTGTCATGATACGCAAGATCCAGATGCCTCATCCTTCATAGAGGCACTGAAACGGTCCCGCGGAACTCCTGGCCTGGCATTCAGAACTATCCTAAACCATGCCACCAGGTCTACCAGTTTTTCGCTTTCATTATGCTCCTTCAACGGAGAGCTGGCATTTTCTATCCGCACTTTTGTCCCCTCGCCACTTACACAGAGCCAGTAGAGAGCATCTTCTTTCGGAGATGGTTCTTATAGTCTCCGATACTGCCACCCCATCGTCGTACCGTCTTATTCTCACATACCATGATGTCCTTGGCAATCTTGTCAAGTAATCTAATAAAAGTTAGCGAAAGCTCCAATCAAAGCAGGCGTGCAATTCTTACCTGAAATCGTGAGAGACTACGACAACACCTCCACTGAATGCGTTGATGGCATCTGCCAAACTATCAATAGTCGGAATATCTAAACCATTAGTGGGTTCGTCAAGGAGGAGCATGTTAGGCCCTTCGATAGCCAACAAAGCGAAGACGATTCTGCTCTTTTGACCATCAGATAGAGTAGCCATTTTGGAAGTCTGAGACTCTCCGCTCAGTCCATAACGGCCAAGTTGCTGTCTCCAGTATTGATAATCCTGGCTTTGGCTGGAGTATTTGTCTCGAACAAAGTCGAGAGCAGACTTGGTAAGATCGAGTTGATCAGCAGAGTGCTGGCTGTACATTCCCAACTTCAAGTGAGTGTGCCGAGAGACAGTCCCCGCTGTTGGAGAGAGCTTGCCAGTGAAGATACGTAGCAACGTTGATTTACCAACACCGTTAGGTCCGACGAGAGCCGTTCGGGAGTCCATATCTACGCCGAAATCAAGGTTTTCGTACAGATTGTCTTCTTGCTTTCCTGAATAGGAGAATGTGACATCGTCAAGAGATAGGACAGGAGGTGGAAGCTTCTCCACATCAGCAAATCGGAAAGTAAAGACGCGGTCGGAAACAACGGGTTGGATGAAGCCGTCTGCCTCCATCTTGTCGAGAATTTTTTGTCGGGACTTGGCTTGCCTAACTAAGTTGGCGTATGTACCAGCTGAGGCAATGAACTTCTTGATATGCTTTATTTCATCTTGTTGCTTCTCGTATGCCTTCATCTGATTGATTTCCTGTTCGGTCCTAGTCTTCATGTACGAGTCGTAGTTACCGCCATAGTAGAGAAGTTGTTTTTGGCGCATATCGATCATGTTTGTGCAGACACCGTTCAAAAAGTCCATACTGTGAGATACAAGGATCAATGTGCGGTCCCACTTCTTCATGTATTCCTCTAGCCACACACAAGCTTCCAAATCCAAATGTGCGGTTGGGTCATCCAGAAGGAGGAGGGAAGGCTTGACAAACAGGGCTTTGCCCAAAGCGACTCTCATTCGCCATCCACCGGACATGTCCTTTGTCTTCTTGTTGATAGTTTTCTTGTTGAAACCAAGACCCGTGAGAATGAGGGACGCGCGAGTTTGGAAAGTCGAGGGATCCATGCCTTCCATTCTCTGTTTTGATGTTAGCCACGTCAAGGTAAGGGAATATTTAGCCCACAAACCTCATATAATTCGTCTAACAGAGGTGACTCTGGCCCATCATTTTCAAGGATGGTCTCTGCCAACTTCTCCAATCTCGCCAACTCATTTTGGGCTTCTGTGACAACCCATTCCAATGCTCCCAGATCACTTGGAGGAGCGCCTTCGTTGAGCAAGTAGATATCGACGTGCTCGGGGAACGGAAACTCTCGCTTGTCGATAGCCTTGAGCAGTGTGGACTTGCCACAGCCGTTTTCACCGAGTAGACCGTATCGACGTCCATAGTTGACTTCAATCGTGGTATCGTTGAAAAGCACCTTGCCGTGAAAGACAAGCGAGGCGGAAGTAATCTTAACATCGCGACTGGCCTCGAGAGAAGCCAATACGCCGGTGGTGACTCGATCTGACAATCCATGTTTGTCTTCTTGTAGGGTTAACTTCTTGACCTCTTCGCTCACACCTTCGTCGAGATCCTCTGCGTCCTGAAGTGGCTCGTCATCTCCGTTGACGGATGATGCCTTGGAAGCATTCTTTGAGGCGGCCTTGGAGGAAGCCTTAGAGGCAAGCGTCTTCTTGGGCTCTTTGCCATCGGCGGCACGCTTAGCCTGACGGGCGGCTTTTGAGGCAGATACCATGTTGTGTGTTTTGTAGAAGAGAGGTGGTTTAGGTTGACGAAAATTTGTGTTGGAGGTTAGAGGGCACTCTTGTCTGGTGGGGGCTCGTTATCGATAGGCCGCGGCGCTCGACGATTTAAAGAAAATGAAGCGACAGTTCTGTGGGATTACTGCTGAAGGGCTGCAATCGTCACAGGATAGTGAGAAGGGTTGCAAAAGAGGTTGTAGGTAGACAAAAGGCGGAACAATACCTCGCAGCTTTTTCGTTGAAGAACAATTTTAGCTTTTCCTTGTGGCGAAGGTGAAAACAGTCAGCCAATCATATCGAAGCATTTCGTTGTCTTTGCATGCGGAGTCACATCATTTCAGGGTATTCTGAATTGGCATGAAGCGATGTCTATTCACAATGTGACGAACCGTTCTAGTCATGAATGAATCACAAGGCGTGTCATAGTTCGTTGTTCTCGGAGGGTCTGCGCCTCCCACCTGCTTTACTGCCCGCCTACAGAGTCAGTTTAGACTGTGTACAAGGCTTGAAAGCCAGTTGCCACTGTCGGGGTTATTCTGAAGATATTATATGGAATAAGTACCGTCTGGACTCGTACAGCGAAGGGTTTTCGTAGCACCACAAATATTGACACCCGCCGTGAATCAGAAAGTTGGAAGATGATTAAATATTGTACAATGAAAGTAGTTCAGCGGTACAGCGGTACAACAGGATAATATCATGAAATTTGATTGAGTATGGCGCCAGTACTATCGCTTCTGCTTCTCTGGCGTTGGTTAAGACTCCTCGTACACCCAGTACTCGAACTTGACGAAGACTTCAGTTCATCTTCATCCATATCTTTCGCATTTCGAAGCCTCTCGCTCAATCTCTCCAACAGCTCCGCCTCTTCTGGATTCAAGGACATACCACCTAGTACCAGAACTCCAGACGCAGAGATCCTAATAGATCTGGGCTTCTCATCATGCGCAACATCAGTCTCCTCAAATTTAGGGTCGGTCAAGCCTTTGCCACCAGGTCGATGTTCGATATCCACCTCTTTCTCGTTCCTTAAATCTTGAGGCGTCCACCAATATAGTGGAAATTGGCGCTGAATGTTATTCGTGATTAATCCAACCAAGACCATAAGTAATGTGCCCAGCACCACGAGTCCGACGAAGTTCCATCCCATATCTGTAATCGCTGGCAGAGTGGCAGCAAGCACAGCAGATGCTCCGCCCGGAGGATGGACAGTGTTGGTAAGCAGCATAGCCACTGAGGCAGCACTGCATGAAACTGCTCCAGCTATCCATTTGATCTTCTCGAAGTCTGATCGAAGGCGGAAGAGTTTCGTTATACCAACCCCGATGATGGCCGAGATGGTATGGCCGAACAGTGCATTTCGCGGCATGCCTAGAGGTGATTTGACGGCATTGTATTCAAGGATTGCCGAGGCACCCTTAACATATGTTAGGCTGACACAGACAAAGAAGTGAAATTGGAAGAAGAGAGTCTAACAAAGCTTGCGACCAAAGCTGGAGGGCGATCCGCCTGTATTAACGGGCTGTTGTTGAAGATGGCAACAACGACAGCAAGTCCGCAAACTGTCCCGACGAAGGACCAGAAGGCAGCGATAATATTTCCGACATCTTGTTCGGGCTCTTTTCGGTATCCCAAAAATCTGGAAATGGGGGCCGGTAGACGATGAAGTCGTGACGAGGGAACGTAACGATTGAGGTATTGATCTATGTCAATATTCCAGTTATTTGCCCATGATGATGGCATTTTGAAGGATGCGGTGTTGACAAAGCCATGAACGAGGCATCATAGAATATAGTTGGCAAGGAAATTACATATTATAAGAGGCAGGCACGGAGAAGGGCACCATTTCCGAGATTTACCGCAGGTAGTAGAAAATGGAAGGAAAGACACTGCGAGACACGCAAAACACGCAGTACAGTGAATCACGACTTCCGGTGCCTGGTATGACGATCATAGCCGGCGCATCGTGGACCAGATGATGCGCCGTGACCGAGCATAGTTTCTTTAACGTAACCATTAGGTACAAGGACCCTCAAAGTTCACCATCTCCTCGGGCTCCCGGCATGTAAATATACAACAATAGAAGAGAGTTTGTCCTCCATGGCGAACAGAACATGTTTGACTTACGATGTCGGAAGCCGTTGTTGTGCTGTTGTCGCAAGGTGAATGGAACCAAGACTCTGTGACTGGATGGGTGATGCCATCAATAGGAGGCTAACCTACTGCTCCGCGCACCAACTCCTGAGGTAGAATGCATGTTTTGTTTGCTTTCCTTCATCGTGGGCCTTACATGCATAATGCAGGTGGGATGGCGAAGATGCTAAGGCTCGGGAAGCTTCATCTCACGATACCCCGGTGGCGCTAGTGTTGCAGTTAGCCTCCGCAGACGAAAATCCGGGGTTGACCCACACAATCGTCATTATTTGGAACGGAACTGTACTCCTGCACTTTAATCGCCGAAATGATCACGAGAGATGGAATTTGTACCATATACTCATTGTTACGGGGTAAACTATTTATTTGAATACAAGTGCGGTTTTTAGCGCTGAATGCCTAAAAGCAAATCTAGCGAGGTAGAAGAATCCCATAGGCTGTAATTGCGTACTTTTCGCTCATGAATACCGTATGCTGTAGGATGTATGTGATGCTTTCAGTATCGATTGGACTTTGGCGGAAGCCCAGCTTGGTCCGTCCTGGAACAGCTTGTCTCCCTTACCGTCAACACGCCGCCCATACCATCTGCACCGAAACTCATAGAGATTAAGAACCTCTGAAGAGGAACTGCAGGTCCTCTGGAGTCAACTTTTCCATAGCTACCTTGTCATTATTGACGGTGCCTGCAATCATCGCCGCCTTCTTCTCCTGCAACATGACCATGCGAGATTCGACACTGTCCTCAATACAGAGTCTAGTGATAACACAAGGACGCTTCTGACCGATACGATGGCAACGATCGGCAGATTGCCATTCAGCAGCGGGATTCCACCATCTGTTACGTGTTAGCTGGATCCAGAGCGACTTGTTAGGTTCAGACTTACGGATCTACGATGAACACCCTCGAAGCCTCGGTGAGGTTGAGAGCAACGCCACCGGCTTTGAGGGACACAAGGAAGACTTCAACGTCAGAATTATTCATGAAGTACTCGATGCTCTTCTGGCGCTGGGCAGGTGTCATGCTACCGTCAAGCATGACAGTATTGAAGCCAGCGCGACGAAGACGCCACTCAATGAGCTGAAGCATCGAAGTAAACTGACTGAAGACAATCGACTTCAGGGTCTGTTTCTTGCTGCGAAGCTTATAGAGGTCGTAGACAAGCATTTCGATCTTGGTCGAGGAAGTCCAGTTCTCCATCTTGATACGGTTGATGATTGAATTTTTCTTGACCTGTTCCTCATCTTGCTCGATGTCCGGCTGCTCCAAGTCGATAGTAAGAGCGATATGGCAACGAGGGCAGTCAGCATCAGAACCCGATGCCTCGCAAGTGTCAATGTAGTCCTTAACGCAAGCGCGGCAGAACTCGTGATTACAACGGGAGCGAATAGCTTCTTCGGCTGGCTCGTCACAGATGTTGCAGACAAGGACATTTTGGCCGCCCTCAGTGTGTTTCTTCAGGAGCAAATCAGGGTGATTGGCAACCTGACGCATCTGCATAATGAGTCCAAAGATGTTGGCGTAATTATTGAGCATGACACCTTGAGCCACATACGTATCGAACTTCCTGGTGGAATTAGTCATGATGGAGGACGAGAAATCTCGCTCAACATCACTGAAGAACTCGTTATGAATGACAACCTCTTTCGGAGGAAGCTCCATAGAATTAGTATGATCCCGCTTCATGCGGCGTAGCATAATACGAGCAGTGATCATATGGAGCTTCTCAAGAGCTCCTTCGCGGAGCTCCGGGTCATCGCCAGTGATCGGGTTGAGCAGCTCCTGATTGAAGACGGAGATATGCTCCGACATGCCATGGTTGCAGTGCACGCACTTGTGCTCCTCATCAATCTGCCAGTGGAGCTGCTCACAGTCGCAGGATCGGCAGAAATAGTCCGCGAAGGGACGAACTTCAAGAAAGCGTAGAAGTGAGAAGAATTCTCCGATACGGTTTTGGACGGGAGTACCAGACAAGCACCATTTGTAGTCGCCTTTCAAGGCAAAGCAAGCCTTCGCAACACCAGTCGTACGGGACTTGATGCTGTGGGCCTCATCGAGGATAAGACGGTGATATTTGATGGTATGAAGAGGGGAAGCCTCCTTGACTATGTCTTCTCCGCGGGACCAACCCTTGGTCTCCTTTCGATGGAGGGACTCCAGGCTGTTGTAAGAGACCATGATGACATCGAATTTTTTGAGTTCTTTCACGGTCATCTTCTTCGATTTGGTGTTGGTACCGTGATAGACTAGAACTTTCAATTTGCCGTCGGTGTACTCGCGGATTTCGTTAGACCACTGCATAAGAGCAACAGGCGGGACAACAACCAAGGTTGGCTGTTTGGCGGGATAATCTGACATGATAAGGGAGACGGCTTGAATAGTCTTGCCCATCCCCATCTCGTCACCGAGAAGGCCTCCTTTGTACATGGTCCTCTCTTGTCTCGTCATCCACGAGAGACCCTCAAGTTGGAATGACTTGAGCTTACGCGAGATAGACTTAGGTTGTTCAGCCTGCTGAACATCAAGAACTGGAACAGCTTTGAGATCATCCCACATAGAGAGGAGCTTTGGGTGATTCTCCTCGGCTTTCTCGCGATTCATGGCTCGTTTCCTCTCCCAGCGATCGGCGATATGCTGAAAGCGCCTGCTTCGATTTGCGTCCCGTCGTCTCGATGCAGGCGAACGGTCTCGGCGGCGATTGTGTGTCTTAGCAGGTCTCGCCGCATTAAGTTGAGATGCGTTGGCCCTAGATGCAGAGGCCACGATGAGAGGCTGATCATCTTCGCTATCGCTCTCCAGGACAACAACTTCGTCGTCGTCAGGATCGAAATCTGTGTCCGGGTCAAAGTCCTCGTCGTCACCAGAGCCTGCATCCGAGTATTGATCATTTCCAAGGCGAGACATTGCTTTCTTAGCACTCGAGCAAGCGGATCGGGATGATCGAGCTTGTGATGGCGTAGGCGCCGTAGCTCGACCTTTGCCTTTGCCTTTGTATTTCGAAGAAATTGAAGCTTCCATCTCAAGCTCGTCTTCAACATCAGATTCAATGGCATCCCTAGGCTTATAACCTTCATAGCCAGTCTTTGCACGCTTATGACTGCTTGCTTTGCTGCCGCTGCTGCTGCTGCTGCTAACTCCAATGTCTGCATTGGCGTATTCTTCCTCTTGCAGCCTAGCCGCCAGCTGCGCATCAGCCGACATATCGATATCCATTTCCTCTTCATCATCGCTGTCAGGAATAGCGAGGCGCGATCGCTTTCGACCGAACGAAGCCATTGTGTTTATCCCAAGGCGAGAGTTGTTTCGCGTGGGTATGGTATTTTTGCGACCTGCTGATAGAATTGGAGTGTTGGAGATGCTGGTGCCAGGAGTCTCGTACTCGGATGATTCGTCGAGAGAAGGAGAGCCAACTGATGACAAGGCATTGGCAGATGCTTTATTTGACGTAGCCTCCTCCACGGGAGCTTTGCTCTTCGAGGCTTTGGGTCGAGCCATCACCGGGATGCAAACCTCCTTGAGGGTCCTTCGTTGTATTTTTGCACCAGATATCTCAAAGATTGATGCCTCAGTGGTTTCACTAAGGTGTTCTTCGCTCAGCTCGCTAGAGTCTTCTTCGATGTCTTTAGAGTTGTCGGCGACAACTTTGTTGGATGTACGGGTGTTTCGAGCACGCTGTGGTTTCGGAGGCTGCGGTTTCGGTGAGGGCCCTCGAATGAGTTTTTCGACTGGAAGTGTGTCAGTGATCTGGTGAGGTGAATTATACAAAGTGTGAATTACAAGACGGAAATGCAGTATTGACGTGAATAGTATCCGAGTCTTTCATTCGGCCTGAGCCTCGACTGCCGTTTCGCCTCATTGTCGAACAATGGGATTGTGAAACAATAGAGGGTGAATGGATTTCACGCAAAAGTGAAGGCAAAAAGGGAGACGTCGAGGGGAGAGGAGCGTTTTGACGGCGCAGAGGTGAAAAGTGAAAATATGATAGGTTTGAACTTACTCCTGCGGTGGAGTGCTACAGATAGCACCCCTGACTTGTTTGCCACTGGCGTGTGCGGGAGGAACAATCAGATCGATCGCGGCGCGACCGAGGCGCGACAAAAAAAGCAAATGCGCCTTTCAGAACAGAGGAAATGCAGAGAAAGTGTCAAAGAGGGTGTGATGAGCACAGTGTACAAGTCACGAAAGACGGCTTCCCCTCTCATCAGAGGCAAGCCGAACCAAAGTTGTGATCAGGCAGCCACGCGTGCGCACGTGATTTCAATTAAGATAACGCATCACCCCCGCCATCAGACGGCCCTTTGCCTGGCATTATATGCTGGGCAAGAGTGCAATGTTTTAAGTAGCTAAGATTTCTACGAACGTATGCTGCAACGCGTTCTAGAATGAGCCCTATCGGACCCTGCGCTCCCCAACGAGCGTGTAGTTGCACACGACTAAAATAGATCCTACGAAGTCAAAGAGAAGCCCTGAAAGAGTGGAAACATGACAGCTCATATTCTGGGACCATCTTCCATCATGAAGTCGCAGTCAAGCTGCTCGTATGTCTCCGACCTACGGTAGGAAAACCCGCCGCCACGATGCTCCTTCAAGAACTGCTGCATGGTGGCCCCTATCGCGCCTTCTTCATCGGTTGTCGCTTTAGAGTATCTCCAATCTCGGTCAGATTCATCTGGCTTTCGAAGCTCGCAGTGCCCAAAGTCTATCATGAAGACTTTGTACTCTTCTGAAATCGGGTCCCAGCGTACGAGAGTGTTGCGTACGTTGGAATCTTCATTGCGAATGCCTCGGTCCCCAATGACATTGACTATGCGTACGGCATCGTCACAGATATATTGCCACCTATCTCGCGGTGCCGGAGGAGTCTCCGCCTTATAGAGGTCTTGTAGCGTAAACCCCTCGATGTATTGTAGAAGCAGTCCCGAGCAATCGCCGAGGTGGAAGCTGGTATCCGCAGAGCAATTATTTGAAACATAGTATCCTGGCAACTCGACGCGTGCGACTAAGCGTGGCACATCAATTCCTTGAACGTCCTCAGTCCTACGGTAAACTTCTGATTCTGCGTCATACATTTTCTGGCAGAAGAAATGACAGAATGCTTCTCGATGCATTTCGTCCCACTCATCGCCCTCTTCATGAGCTGCAAAGTCGTTCGATTTCAGGCTCTCGATAAACTCTGAGATTTCGCCACCAAACACGAATTGTCGGTACTTGACGTCTTTATCGGGAGACCATTCTGAAAAATCGAACTCTTCTCGGAGCTGTGACGTGAAGCGGCGGTCATAAAGCTTCAGAATGTACTTGCCATCAAGGCCGGATGCTGGGCAATGCAGGCGAACGAGCATCACTGGGGACATTGTGAATGGTTCAAACAGCTTGATGATTTCTGCTTTCACAATTCGACATTGTGTAGGTGGAGACGATGACCTGCATATACGTAATCTAATGATGTTGCCGACACGGTAGGATTCTTCTTTGGATGCGCAGGACATGGAAAGTTGCTGAGAGCTGCTGAAAGTCAGTCACGATATCTTGATACGATTTGATTGGAAACTTGCCTGAAAAATCTCCGCAGTCCCTTGCGATTTGGTTCGGACATTACCTTGGGAGTGGGTTGTGTTGTTGTGGTGAAGTTAAGAGAAGTCATGTTTGTTAAAGCGTTGTGGGAGGGTAGTGTTTGCGAAGGAGACTTCGGGGCAACGAGGTAATTAATAGGTCGCGATCAAATCAGCTAACTTGAATGGGAATGGTCACTTACCTTTGTACCTGATTTGGTGAAAGTGCTACTGTGAAGCCATATTGTTGTATTCGTGTACAATGAGCCTTCAATTCACACTCCAATTCTTCAATGTCAGTGTGAGCGTCAGCGATCATCACATTCACCAGGATGGAGTCCCATAAAACACTCCAAGCATTGGCTCTCCAATTCTAGTATCCCCAGCACACTCCCCCCGAACAACTAAAGCAACTACCAACTCTACTCCAAGAGTAAGTAACTCATCTTCAGCTTTGAGGAGTAGGCAACTAACCAGGTTCACAGAATCCACTTTCATCTTCTATCTTCAAACCTACGACTCTCGAAACACACTCAGCATGGTAAGTGCACTCTACCCCTGGGCATTGTCGAGTATATCCTAACCCCTTTTCTAGGCTGTTGACAAGCAACTCCAGAAGTACGTTGACGGTATGAAGACTCCAGGCTTCAACTGGGAGCATAACAAGTGGCGCCGCTGCCATGGCGATGGCAAGTCCACCGTCAAGGGCGCCTTCTTTACCCAGACCTTCATGACCGGTGGGGATCCTCCAGTCTACAAGGTCCAGATTGTCTCCGTCAAGACTAAGAAGGCTGCGCTCGAGTTCGACATGCCCTCTAAGCCCAATAATCCTACTCCTACTAATGGCGAGGTGCTTGAGGAGATCAAGCAACAAATCAAGTAGTTCCCACGGCTTTGACCTTCAAGTCCCGCTAGAAACATCAAACCGGGCTCCGGGAAATGGGCAAAATGATTCGGCATTACCAAGGCAACTCCCCGACATCTCTTTTCCCTTTTTCTATTCTGGATTATGGAGGTCTCTATTGTAGTCATTTCTTTTCGGCAGAGATCATGACTCTCTAATTTCTTTCTTTTCCCATGCATCAGAGTTCGGTGTTACGGAAGAGAACGCTACACATACCTGTGTAGATTAGGTTGAGCTGAAGTTTAGCTAGCTCTCATACCCCTATGCAAACTATTGAAAATCCAATCTCTTGCCCATCGTGATGTTCATCAACAATGCATTAACCCCTTTCCCACAGCCCATTTCTCCTCCGTTAACAGCTCCAAAAGTCGTAGGGTCCAGTGAGCATAGACTGGAAAAGACTTCACAATACAACCGGGAAAATGGGTACAAAGGTAATCAAAGACAAGAAAGAATACAAGTCTTGAATAGTACTTGGTAGCTCGGGCATGTAACCCCTGCCCTTCTCGAGCATCGGTCCATGCTACGTCGAAAATGCCTTACCTAGAGAAAACGCCCGTTGCAAATGCTATACTCCTATCCATGAAATGCAAATGCAAATGCAAACGCCCAAACGCTAGTAGACTGGAGTGTTTACATAACCACACATTCTCGGTCAGGCCTCTGATTCACCTTCTCCGGGTTCCGACTCGAGCTCCTCCACCTCTTCTTCTCATCCTTCTCCTTCTCCTTGTCCTTTCCTCGTTTCGACTTCGATCTTCCAAGCTCGGACGACGTCTTCACTGCAGGGGCCGAGGAAGCTGGGATGGAGGGATTATCGTCCGGAACCTGATTGACAATGATGAAAGGTTCTCCCGTTGTGGAATTATCGATAACATGGAGTTTGTCCTTGCTTGCTCTGCCTGTTAGTCGGGATATAGTGAGGCTGAGTCTACTTTCATCGCTTTGACTTGTGGGGCGATTCTTGGTGGCGCCGTTGTCTTTCTTGTTTGACGTCTTGGAGCCCCGTCTTGAGGCTGAGAGGAATGCTGCTTTTGGTTCTTCGGAGGGTGTTGTTGGCGCGGTGTGACCTCTTGAGCTAAGGCCGTCTGGTCCTTCGAATGATATACTGCTTCGTCGGTTGTTTGAGATGCTGGTTCGGCCGGTTAGTTCCGCAGTGCCTCCGGCTCCTAAGCTAGATAAATTTTTTGGATCATCCCTAGGAACATTCACCGGGCCCCCATCTGAGCCAACGGTCTCTGTAGATATACCAAAATCAATGGCCGTTGTAGAATCTGAGTTTGTAGTGGCCAGCGAACCAAGGTCCTCTACTGACGGAGCCGCAGTGCCTCCAACTTCCAAGCTAGGAACATCCTTAGGAACATCCACCGGGCCACCATCTGAGTCAATGGTCTCTGTAGATATATCAAAATCTATGGCCGTAGTAGAATCTGAGTTTGTAGTGGCCAGCGAACCAAGGTCCTCTGTTGACGGAGCTGCAGTAGTTACTTGAGATTGTGCCTCGGCATAGCTAGGTGGATCACCCCAGGCCAACGTTTCGTCGATCGGTTGCACCTGATAGAAGAGTAGATACGGCGATTCTTCTTGTAGAGCTGCTTCCATGTCGACCTCGGTCACACGTTCTCCGGCCAAGTCATCGAAGCGCATCCATGAGTCTGCGGGTACATTGGAGTTAGAACTTCCAGGACGTCCCTCCATGGCTACATTAGCTCGAACAAGTGCGATATAATGCCCAGAATCGACGGAATCGCCTCTGTGACAAACAACGGATTGAAGCACGAGCTTGAAATTTCCAATCAAGTGACCGTCTTCCTCCCTCCCATCAGACATAAAGTTGGGCAATCCAATTTCGAGAGGGATATCAACTTGGGTATTGAGACGTTGAGGTGTACCATCCGGGAGCATAAAATACCGCTTAAGACATATTCCAAGAATGGGACGTTTCGCGGAGAAATGGGCAGCTACTTGGGCATCGGTTGTGGGAACATTGTTAGTGTACCAAGCTGAGGTATCCATTAGCATCTCGACCCAGAAGCAATAAGGTTATAATGGCACTCACGTATCAACTTGAAGAACTGCCATGCAGGCATCATGACCTCCTTCCGAAGGGACAATGACCTAGGCCGCCCCCCAGAACTATTACCCAACATTTCATCCAGCATTTCCTTTTCATTGAATTGCTTTCTCTCAGATGGCTCTCCACGCTCAACGTAACGTTCGCTGAAAATACTATCTGCTCGTCGCCGCCCGCTAATAGGTCGTAAGGGAGATGTAGGCGGAAGATTTGACGTAGGGGTCAGGACAATAGGTGAGTTCGAGGCTGAGGATACCTCAACGCTCTCGATGTATACGGTCTGATCTTTGGCCTCGTCCACTGATCTGGCAGAACTCAAGGTATTATGCCGCTCAAGATGGCGCTTCACCTCGATCTTGTTGTTGAAGTACATCTCTAGACAGTCTTCCAGTTTGACGGCGTGACTATCAGGCACCCCAGCGGGTATTGCAACCTCCAATAATCGCTCATTGACATATTTGTGATCGTCCTCCTTATCTTCCTTGCCAGTGTGATATATATCCATTTTCAGCGTGAGCAGAGGAAGTCCAAGGGCCCCAGTAATGAATGTGAATGCTTCTGATGCGTCCTGCTGGCACAAAGCAGTCGCTTCTTCCCAGCCACAATCACCAAGTGCTTCCTGAAGGTGTTTTGCCTGTGACCATAGCGTCAGCCCCGTCCGCCATAGGGAGATGAGCCCATGCCTTACCAATTCGACGCCAATAAGCCTTCCAGTTCTCAGTAGGTTTACCCATAACCGTAAGATCGCCGCCAACTTCTTTCGAGGTTCGTCATCGAAGTTACCGAACAATATGGCCTCAAAACTATCCAGCCTGGCAAACATGGCAAACAGCAATGCGTCCAGATAGCATGTGACATTATTTCTGTTCTCTGCGCCCAAAAGCGTTACACTCGGGTCAAAATCCTTCACAATTCCGTCGAAAGAGTCGGCAGCGAGGACAAGTAGATCGAATGCCTCGTCGAGCCGACCAGCACATTTTGTAAGAGCAAAGTCAGCATTTACTTCGTGAAATCTAGTAATACCGGCGGCATTCAGTCGATCAACAAGCAGTTGAATCTGCGCTTTGATCTGGCCGTCATATCAGTCTTCGGTTTCATTGGTACGGAGCGGCATTTGCGTACCTTTTTCTCCTCTTCCTTGTCTGATTTCTTGTTTTCCTCATTGGTAAGGATTGTATACAAGTCCGAGGGGACTTCTGCGCGGGGCTGTAAGGTAATAAAGTCAGAAGAGCTGTTGGTTGATGCTAAAACAAAATAAGTCGAGAGTTGAGCGCTTGGGGGCTTCTTTCTAAGAAAATGGGAACGCTGCTCATGCGGCGACGACATCGTAGACCAAAACAGCGACGGTAAGTTACGCAAACCCCCGAAACTTCCAGATCTTGGTCGTTTGCGAGAAGAAGGCGTTTCCAACACTGCACCGTCTATGGAGAATAATGTGCGATCTGAAGAAACGGACGACGAAGGGAGAGGCTGAAGTACTTTACTGCGACTGCGAAAGTGTTTCGAGAGGCGTTTCTCATGCTTGTCATGATTCTTTTCGCGCCGGCTCAGGAACCTCGACATGCCGTTCATTATGTTGCCCCCGGAGGTAGACATCCATCAAGGTAGCAATTGTTTGGCCGGAGTGCTTCGCGCGTCCAGCTGTGTTTGCGGGGTCAGCAGGGCTCTCAGAAAAGGGCAGAGGCAAGGTGGAGAGGTTGCGGAACAAATTGGGGTTATGGGATAAGAGGGAAGTCGAGCGAGGTAGATGCAGGTGTGTGTACAGGGAGATTGCCCTGGTGGGTACGGGCATCAGTACATGTATGGTGTTCCTGATGGATGGGAATCGGTGGGAGCATGGGCAGGGCAGGGCAGGGCAGGGCAGGGCATGCAGGCTACAGAAATAACACCGGGCAGGCGGTGCGGCTGTGCGATGGTTGGCTGCATCTGGTCCAGGGTTCAGCGCTTCTTGGCCCATCGCATTCTGAGTCTGAGATTTCGACACCTTCACCTCATCACCCTGCCTCGTCAAACCACCATTACCACCACCACCATCGATGGCCCTGCGAGAGCTGCCATTCAGGGCAGCCCAGGCATGCCTGCGCGATGTGAGGCCGTCCATACCATCAATTACAGCGCGTAGCAGTCGCAATGCCTCCTCCGATGCCACCTCGAATTCCATCCACGACCTCGAATCGTCGTCATCACTCGCTGTCCCTCCTCCCTCGACGGACGCCGCCCAAGGATTTGATCCGGTAGCACGGAGTAAAGCTAGAGGAGGAAAATTGCCAAGCTCCAGGTACGATTGATCTGTAGATTCTCCGCCTTTCCTATTTGGCACATTTCACGAAATTGTTGAATCCATCCTCGATGAAGCTCCACACACGGGATCAACACTGACATGCCCCTGCTCTGTCTAGATACCAATACCGATCCCCCAAATACTACCGAGGCCCCTTGCACCCACATCAACCACCTCCCGTCTCCGATCCATCATCTCGCCTCTTCCAACCCGGCCCCTTCTCCCTCCCTCGCCTCGAACAAACCTACCAGTCGACCATCGCCCCAGATCTAATGACCTTAACATACACGCACACTCCCCCAGGTTACCGATCGGCTCCAAAGACGCAGCGACTACGGGAGTGGGTGGGCGACTCTCCCTACTTCAAGAACAGACCTCTAAGGGCTCCGAGAGGAGCGTCCGCATTAAGATTACTCAGACCACCAATCACGTTCAGAAATATACCCAAGATTGAGAAGGTTACGGTGCATAGTATGGTTCCGCTGGCTCAGTCGAATAGCGCGCATTTACATGTTGCGGGCATGGTGGTGCAGGCTATTACCAACGTTCGCGTAACAACACACAGAGCGCGACATAATGTTGTGGGATGGGGTCTCCGCGCAAGGAAATTCGTTTCAGTAACGTCGACGATTGAGCGAGAAGACGCGTTCCATTTCCTAGGGAAGCTCATCGACGTCGTGTTGCCCCGGATCAAAGAATGGAAGGGTGTGAAAGGTAGTACGGGGGATAGTAGCGGGAACTTCACGTTTGGTTTGACACCAGAGAATGTGGCACTGTTCCCGGAGATCGAGGTCAATTATGATATGTATCCGCCGAGGTTGATTCCGGGGTGTCATGTCACGATTCATTCGACCGCGACTAACGACAAGGATGCGAGGTTGTTGATGCAGAGTATTGGGCTCCCCTTCTACGGAAAGCTTATGGATTAAAGTAATTTCTCCTCTGTATATAACCTGTATATTGAATAGAGCCGAAAAGCAATTTTTGTGTCATGATTTATTTGGTTCAGGTGCAATCGAAGGAAATCAGAGCTGCATCATACGACGAAACCAAACCATAACGAGAACTTCAAAAGTGACCACCGCTTACGCATGGTTGAGTTTTATTGATCTCTTCTTGTTCTCAATGATACCCCTGCCACAGTGTCCAGACTTAACCTATTCCAAAAAAAAGGGCACGTTTAATGCAGTAGGGCTCTCACTTTTTAGCTTTCATTATCTTTAAATTCTACATCATGATTCCAAGTTGACATTGCAGTTACACGTACACATTAGAAGACACGAGTCTGCTTTGGACTTGGTAAAGAGAGACTCTCATTCAAAAGCTAAACCACCGCTCAATATATAAACATTTACGAAGGTAGGTTGATTCTTTTTATTGACCGTCTCATCTCCCAGTCTCAACTTCCAAATCTACACATCCCCTACTCCGAGGCTAAGCGGCCCTCTTTCTTCCATTAAACTTGCCATTTAGAAAGCGGGATTAGCATTCTTGATAAGCATCTCGAAGTAAGCCTGGTTCCAGGTACCGGCTTGAGGAGCGGGCTTGAACGCGTCGTCCTTTCCGCAATAAGAGTCGTATCGGTTAGCCGACGAGTCGGAAGTACCATCAGACTCGCCACCGGGCTTGACCCAGACAAAGGCATCGACGAGGGAGTCGCCCGTGGTGGATGTAGGGCGAACACCGAAACCGGCACCGTTGACGTTGCACCAGTCACCCCACTCCTTGCGGAGGCCAGTGACGGCGTTACGGCCAGTATCCATAATGGCCTGGGCGGGCATACCGGCAGACTTGAGGAGAGGGGAGAAGGTGTCGATGTACGTCTTCTCGTTTTGGCACTTGTTCCATTGGGCATCAGTGGCCTTGGAGAATTCTCCTGGAGATAGGTCCCATGCGTTCCAGCCTGCCACGTTGGTGGAGAAACCACGGACCTGCTTGGGCGATCCGGCGTTCTTGTAGACATCGCCCAACATCTTGGCTCCGGGCTCTATGGGTATGTTAGATATCTGATACTTGGTATTGCAAAGTACAAAAGCACGTACTAAGGTTGTCGTTCCATCCGAGCCAGCCACCATGACCAGCGTCGATGTACATAGCAATGTTAGGCAGATTGAGTTGCTTGAGTGCGTAAGCAACGCCTTGCTTGTAGCCATCGGCGGATTTTTTGCAAGCATCCTTGTCGGCGTTTGTGACCAAGTTGGGGAGAGAGTCGGGCTCGATAAGGAGAGCAATAGCAGTGTTGGGATACTTCTTGAAGATGGCGACAATGGCTTAAAGGTCATGTCAGCGTAAAACACCCACAGCAATCAAAAGTCAAGATACTTACGGTCAATGTATTTGCTCTTGTAGGATGTAACATCTCCTGCAGCAAGCTCTCCGTTGGACGCTTTGGCGGCGCAATCACGTCCGGGAAGATCGTAGATGACGAAAGCGGCGATCTGGTCGCAGGGAACATCTTTGAGATTGTCTTCAACGACCGAGATACGGTCTATGGTGTCGCTTTCAGACGAATTAGTATGTTTCCAAATCATATTAGTAAGGCCGATAACTCACATCCAGAGGAAAGTTCCGACTTGCGCGACCTTGGACGCAGAGGCTTGCATGGCGCTATTAGTCATCGAAGCAGCGGCAGCCATGACTTCCTTGGAATACTCCTTGTTGGCGTAGAAGGATCGGGATGCGAAAGGATTTCCACTGAGAGTGACTGGTGTAGCACAAGATGCGGCGGCAGCACGCGCAGTGATGGGACCCTGTTCCGCAGCAGTAGGGACAGGTGCTGGCGCAGCGACGGCGCCAGTGATGGCAGAAGCCACCAAGGTGGCGTATCTCAAACCCTTCATGATGGCGACTAGAAGTAAAGAACTTCTTTGAGATGAGTCGATGCCAACACCTGAGGGATGGATGTGGCTTCTTATATCAAAGTCATGGCACGGCTGGACTCAATTTGCCCTCTGTACGGCACTTTGCTTGATTAGGTCGAAGTCTCATCAGGAAGTAGGCCCGGGAAAAGCGGGCGTGGAATACGCTCAGAGGCCTGTGCAGTCTGGCATCGACATATCGAGGCTTAGATGATGGTCCGTAACGAGATCGACAAGGTTTCCTATGGCACGGTTAGCAATTGAATGACCCAGCATCATAAGGCACACCGAAGGCTTGACTAGACGTGGCGTAAACACATTTCCAGTGGTTTCCCATGATATTGCCAATCATCATCTGTCCCAGTGCATGCATGTCGAATTCAAAGAAGTGGCAGGGTGGCATGACTATCGAAGAATTTCAGCGTAGATTCTCGGGCGATCCTGTGGTCATATTGCTATCGTAAAGTGTTCTGGACTGGTCGTAGAGGCGAGTACAAAGTGTACGGTTGGCAGAAATAACCCGAAAGGGTAAATAAATGACTGTCAACTTGAGACGCCCTGTCGATACCTATGGTGATGGGGTCACGGAATGTCTCTCCCCGCGGGAAGCTTACCCCGCGATCTCCACTGGGTGTGACCTAACCCCGGTAGGGAGATCTCACACTTTTCGAATCCGGCGATTGCCTCAGGCCTTAGTGGTTTTGTGGAACCTTGCCACGAGAACATATTGCTGGATCTTGCGCAAGCAGATCTAGGAAGAACAATCGTCTAAGACGAGGGATTCGGATCATGAACCGCGTTCTCGATAAATGACAAGACCAGAGAAACTGGGTATAGTGTGGATTGAAGTCATGGTTCTCTGAAATTTGTGATAGCAGGAAGGCTGCTTGACACCAGACAAAGTCAGTTCATTCCCCCGCAAGCGAACCGAAGCCTGCTGCAGAAGGGAGTGGTATTGGAGGAATATCACTATGATCCCCTCTTGAATGACAGAAACCAATGGGAATAAAATGGAAGACTTTGCGGAGTAATATCGCCCTGCAAATTGTTAATGAGAGGGCAGAAGCTTTGGAGAAGTCTGGTACTAAGCAGGTACCATCACGGGAAACCCGGAGTAACATAGAAGAAGAAAGATTCTGGAAAGTAAGAGAACACATGATGGCCGGCCAAATTAATAAATAAGGCTCGAAGGCTCATGATGAAGATTAATTGACAATAAAGAAGCCCCACAGTGAACCATTATATCGGTGCGAACACCCATGTTGCCAAGAACTTATCATATAAACCTTGATTCCATTTATGCCTATCTACCAGCGCATCCCAGAGTATCCTAGAAAGGGCAAGCTTCTCGAAGGAAACAGAATGTTATTTGAAGGATTTACGTGGCGTCCCGAAGGTCAGTACTCAGATGGAAGCCCTGAGGTACATTGGGATCTACACAATAAGCAACGAGCCATACTCTTATCAGTAGACTCAGCGCGCAGGTTCAGGCTCCGCGTCTTCCCTCTATCAAATGTCTGGGTTAGGGATCGGAAGTGGAGCCCGCCTCGAAAGAGATGATTCAGAAATCTGGGCCGCAAAAAGGAGAATGAGGAAAGGAAATGTAAATCAAGTCAAATAACGACAGAATACCTTTGGTATGAGCCAAGCAGTCTGGGACATCGTCTAAAGAGGAAGCATTCACGGCAGTCGTCTGGTAAGAACATTGTCATTGAAGAATCTCCAAACTGATTTCTCGGGAGGCATCCACGATCGTTTTCTCGAGTTTGTTAAATGCAAGGATACGGCAATGCCAATGTTCATTGATGAGTGACATGCAGGGCAGAAAAATCTGTGAGGGTTTTGTGGATTGGAGGTGTTTGAGGTAAGAATCGTCTTTAATTTAAAGTTTTCCCGTGACACTTTAATCCCTGCTACGTATTGCCGAGTATGGCTTGTATCTAGGTATGGAAGAGATCGACATACCGGGCTTTTGTTACCCCCAACGCATATACACGTACTGAACGTTCATCGTTCATGGAATAGCAGATCGGTGAGATATGTATTTAGTAATTTCGATAGATCCATGCTTTTGCCTCCTTCAGACACGTTTCGTTTCTTTTATCGTGAGCCATCGTGGCGAACAGTCTTACTCTAAGAGAGTCTGAAAAGATGTCTCAAAGGGAGGCAAAGGTACCCCGCTAAGAAGTGATCAATTAAACCATGGTTACAAGGCAGATGGACAAGTATGTTGTACTTTATCCAGATAGACAGTTAGGCTTTTCGAACCATAGCGTCTTGGCGGACCACTAGAGTATAACATCCCATATTTTGCCATATAGCGAGCAAGAGCCTTCTGGTGTTTTCAATCACGAGGGTTGTAAGGCGTTCCGATCCAACCGAATTGTAGCGTTAGCCACCCTTATTTTCGCATCCATTTGTGGGACGGCCGAAGGGATGTAGACCCAACAAGCCACCGCCACATCTCTTACGAGTACGAAGTCGTGGTCCAAGATCTTACATAATTCTCTTTGGCATTCAAGGAAAGTGCGCTACAGTAGGTTTCATACAAGGCCTTGCTGCGTCTTTAACGCTCACAATTGTACCTCAAGCTTTTTCAAAGACCACGACCAGATGGATATGCATGAATGGAAATAATGCTAACAATTACTCAAACGCCAATGTTTTGCGGTATCCCAACCCAGCTACGATTGCCATAGAACGTCGATTTTCTATGCCTAGCCTCCACAAAGAACGCCGATATATCAAACATTATTAGGACCCGGACCTTTCCCTTGATCTAGTAAAAGATGCGGCTTGAGGAAGCCATCATCAATCTGTCTGAAGGCTTCTGCTGGGTCCTGCGAAAGATCGGAGATGAGTTGCTTGACTGCGCCGGTGGCGCTGGCAACTCTGGAAGGTTCACTACTGCTACCCGCTGCGCTTCTACTGGTAGAACCAGAGGTGGGATAGGGAGTGGATTCGGGATGGACCAATGGGGATGGCCCTCTGTTTGGCGATCTTCGAACTGATGGAGGAAGATCGAGGTCGGCGTCATCTTCATCGTTACTTCCACTATCGCCAGGGCTAAGCAGTCCTTGATCTGCCCCATCCTGTAAGCGCCTACGTCGGCTGGAATCTCTTCGGGCAGCCATTCCATTCGGTCGAGTTGGTGGGCTTGTTCCATTGACATTCCCACTGCTGTACGTACCATCGCGAGAGTCCACAGAGGCCAAAGCAAACCCATTGGCGCTAGGTCGAGGAGTGTGGCCAAAGCCTTGGCCAGCTTTACGCGAGTATGTTGCCCCACTTACTACTTCGATATCGAACTCATCATCCGAATCTATCTCCTCCACCACACCGGTTCGTATGCCAAGAATCTCCAACATGCGTGCCGTCGTACCTCCAAATATGATGACAGTCAAGACGACAACGATGAGTACAGTGGCACGCAAGGTATCACCATTTGTCCCTGTCAGTCCAGCAGCAAGAGCGACTCCTACCGCTCCACGAAGACCAGCCCAGAAAATCATTGCTTGGTGCGAGTAGGGGATCTCCTCTAAGACTTCTCGGCCTTGTCGGCGAGATCGAATACGGATGACTGCATTGATGAGACGAGACAATGGAAAGACCGCGCACCATCTTGCAACACATATACCGACGACAGTGATGAGAATGAAGAGCGGTTTATACTCCAGCTTTGAATCGGTGAAAAGAGAAAGTCCGAGATAAATGAAAATGAAGTTCTCGGACAACTGCGCGGTGACTTGGAAAACAAATTTAGTCGTTAATTGGGTCCTCCGTGACATATTGTGGTAGGCGTAATGCTTCATGCAAATACCACAGAACAGAAGAGACACAATACCTATTCAAACGTCAGCTGATAAGCAATATTGGACGGAAGAACATGCTCTTACCGGACATATGAATCGCGTTTGAAAAGAAGTAAGTAGCGTATGCAATCAAAATGATGAGACAACTTTCCGTCTTGGGGAATCGCCTCACATGGGTGAACTTAAGAAGCAAAGATGCTCCAATGCCTACCAGGAGGCCAATGAACAGACTTCCGAAGAAGACTCCAAAGAAAATCCCTATGGCCTCAAACAAACTTAGGAAGCTCAAAGACTCCCCACCATCTTTGTACTTCTGAGCCGTCTCAAATAACACAATGGCGATGGCGTCATTCAAAATGCTCTCGCCGAAAATGATTGTGTATAGCTTGGGTTCCACCTTATATGTGTTGAATATTGCGAGAATCGTAACGGGATCTGTAGCTGAGAGCGTAGCTCCAACTGACATGGCTTCCACGAAGGTGATGTTAAGACCATCGAGGGGTATCCTTGTCCAGACGAAAAGTATAACACCGAGGACAACGGCGGAGATAAAGGTACCAGCAAAAGCAAAGGTAAGAATGGTACCGATATTTCGAAAAAAATTGCCCTGTAAGCGTTAAAATGGCTGTCAAGAAGCTCGGTGTCAAGTAGCTCACTTGATGCAACTCGTAACCGGACGAAAGAATGATAGGTGGTAGTAAAAGGTTGAAGAAGAACTGGTAGTCAAAGCTGACGGCGCCTAAGACAGACTCGACTGCTGTCAGTCGCAGTATCAGTCCTACAACCATACCTATCGGAGATGTCAGCAGGGCGGCCGTGTATTGGATTTCCTCCAGCCTTACCAGCAACGATAGAAAGTACAGTCTCATGTACTGCCTGAATCTTTCGCGTCTGTAGAATGTAGCTCGTGAAGAGGGCGATGATGAGCAAGACGATAAGAATAGAAAGCGCCCATGATGTGAATATCTCCTTCTGTCCTGCCTCGGGTTCTATGGCGCATGTTAGGTCTCGCTAGGAATCGGAGGGGAGAGCTACGGTCTGAAGAAACTGACCATCGGGGTCCGCATCGCTTGCTTCTCTTTCTGTTCGCGAAGTAAGGTCAGCCTAGGTACTTCTTCTGTTCAATGCCAAGGTTGAAGGGGTATGCGCACTCATCAACTCCGTCACAGCCCACCCCAGTGTTGAAGCCATTTGGTGGCGTTTAGAGCAGAGTTGACATCTGCAGAAAGGCTGCAAAGCCTCGCGCAAATGATGTGCAGATGGACAGTGGAAAGTTTGCTGTTGGTGCGACGAACAACGGTGGTGTTCAAGGTGGCCTGGAGAGCTTCGACGACGATGCGGTTGCACGAGGATCAGGTGGCACCAAAGCGATCCGGGCAAGGGACGAAGGCTTGTCTGTCGGTGGTGAGTGTGTGAGGCGCAACAATTCTGCTGAAGTATGTGGTATGCTTCCCGAATTTCTGAAGGTTGAGTCGCGATAGGTTCAAGTTGGCCTAGAGACACCCGACTCGGATACAAGCCAAGCGGCGGCGGCCGTTGATAGCGCAGAGTGACCGAGTCAGCCACCAATTATTGGGCAAGGGAGGCGTCGGTGGCTTGTGAGCCCAAAAGTCCCTGGTAGCTGCCCCAGACCGGCGGAGAATGACGCGTGAACTCGCCGGGCATGCCAGGAACCACAGCGTCCCGCCTTGCATGACCTGTCTTTTTTGGATTGCATACACAATACAGCATCTCACTCTCCATACTGGACTACATTTCACCCATCCTTTTGGCTGGCCTTCACCTGTGCGCATTCTTATTGACAAAGCCACTCGTGCTGCTGTCACTGTCTTGCAACCTGTTCAGCTGCTTCCGGCCTGTGACCTGCCCAGACGAGAACCTCGACATCCGCGGATAGCGTTCCAAAGCAACTCATGACCCTGAACGTGCCACGGCCATCCTCATACCACAGCCTCCAAGTCCGTCCAATGCTGAAGCAGGTTCAAGCGGATAGCCCAAAAGCCCACGTTGCTGCCAACAGTCTGCTGGCATTCTCCAAATAATGAACCAACCAGAGGCACTTCCAACATTCCAAGCCACACCGGCATTCACGTCACTCAGGCGCCCTTTAGCTACTTGACGCGGTCCACGTGTGCACGCGTGTTAGCCATCATGCCCTCCGACCCTTCCACCTCATCCCCCAGACCTCCGGCGCTCCCTTCCTCTCTCCCAGAATCCGGCCATCTACCCAATGTCGATGGCACAACAGCTTCTCGTCAACACAAATCCGTTATTTTTATACGCAATTCTTCATCTCAAGATCGTGGATCGATGGAGACTATGAGTGAACAGTCTCCCTTGTTACAACCCAGGACTTCCGAAGAGGAAGCGGCCTTAAAAGTCGTTTCCCCGCTCAGCGATGACGATTGGCAGGGTGATGAAGATGAAGAGACCAAGAGTAGTTGGTACCTGCTCTTATTGACCCTGAGCGGGTTAGGTCTTCAGATGGGCTGGTCAGTGGAGACCTCAAATGGATCAGTGAGTACAACTTTGCTTGGTCCCCTGAATTCATTGCTGACAGACAATAACAGCCGTTTCTCCTATCACTCGGTCTCAGCAAGTCTCTTCTTGCCCTGGTTTGGATAGCTGGTCCGCTGTCTGGAACGCTTGTTCAGCCTTATGTCGGCTTGAAGAGTGACAATTGTCGCATCAGTTGGGGGAAGAGGAGACCCTTTATACTGGGCGGCGCAGTAGCAACGATTTGTTCTCTTATGCTTCTCGCATGGACAAAGGAGCTCGTTGGAGGGTTCCTTGGTCTTTTCGGAGCGGACAGCGAATCTCGCGGAGTCAAGAACTGTATCATCCTATGGGCTGTCCTATTTGTATATGTGCTTGACTTCGCGATCAACGTTAGTACGTACTTTCGAACCCTAAAATCTGTATATTCGAGTTCGTAGCTTACAATTCAATAGTTCAAGCCGCGATACGCGCCTATATCGTCGATTGCGCCCCGACTCACCAGCAAGAGGCAGCCAATGCTTGGATCATGCGCACAACAGGCTTTGGGAACATTCTTGGATATTTATCAGGATATATGGATCTTCCCAAAATCGTCCCATTTCTTGGCGACAGTCAATTCAAAGTCCTGTGTGCAATTGCGTCCTTTGCTTTGGCTATTACTGTAACCATCAGCTGCAGTACGGTTCACGAACGTGATCCAAGACGTGAAGGCATACCAAACCAGCAAGGTGGCCTCCTGGACTTTTTCAAATCCCTGCTACGCTCTGTGCGCAAGCTTCCGCCACAAGTTCGCAGAGTTTGTGAGGTTCAATTCTTCGCATGGATAGGCTGGTTTCCATTCCTCTTCTACATAACTACGTACATTGGCGAAATCTATGTAGAGGCTTACTTCGAAGCGAACCCATCGATGACTGAACCAGAGATCGATCAAATCTGGGAGAAGGCAACTCGAATTGGCACCCTTGCCCTCCTCATATTCGCTCTCACAACCTTCGCCTCCAGTATTTTCCTTCCCTTTATCATACCTCCAACGTTTAAACCACCACCTCCGCCTACCTCCGCACCTATGACGCCAGCAACGCCGGGTTCCTTCTCCCAATCTAACTACTTCTCTCCTAGACCTTCGAAAAGAAGCAACCGTACCCTATCAACTCGAATGGCCTCTCTCCTTCAAACTCTCCAGATTCGCCGCTTGACCCTTCGCCGCGCCTGGCTCCTCTCGCACATCACGTTCGCGGTCCTCATGTGGCTCACCATTTTCGTGAGAACTACCACAGCCGCCACTGTCATCGTCGCTCTAGTCGGCATTCCTTGGGCTGTGACAAGCTGGGCACCATTCGCGCTAATTGCCTCTGAAATTTCTAAACGCGATGCTATGCGGCGCGGGTTATTGCGCCCAGCCACTCTCCGGTCCTCGGCCTCGAGACATTCTTCCTTGTATGAGGAAGAAGAAGCGGACCAGGCAGGTGTGGTATTAGGCATTCATAACGTTGCGATTGCGGCACCTCAGGTCATCGCTACAATCGGGAGCTCGATCATTTTCAAATTCCTGCAGAAGCCGAGGGGGAGTACAGGGGATGATAGTGTTGCATGGGTCCTAAGGCTTGGAGGGTGTTGTGCAATCATAGCAGCGGTGCTAACAAGAAGAATTGGCGAAGAAGAAGGAGAGCTTTTGGACAGGCGGGAGGACTGAGCAGCCGATTGTATCTGAAATATATCAGTACGCTTCTTATGAGCTATATCGTGGGGAACAAACTAGTATAACCTTTGTAAGGCTCGTTATTATCTTGGATAGTCTAGAGTTGGTCCGCTTGGCCTTATGAGACTTCTCCATGCCTTTCAAAACCCTCGTGTTTAATACAGGGTTGTTGTGGTTCATGTCGTTTCCGGAAACTTCGAATTTACACTTAGTATGTCAAGACCAGACTCCTCGTCCTCCGTGTATCGACAATAATTTTCTTTTGCTAGCATTTATCCCTTTGTTGGACACATGCTTAGAGCCTCTACGGAGTAAGCATCCGACTGATTCTACCCGGGTCGCTTGCCATACTTGTATCACTGTCACCCAGTCCAGACGGACCTTTGCTCAAGCTTGTTGGCGAATTGGACGTTGTATCGCTGTAATGTTCATGCGAGGTATTACTCAATCCCACCCCGTTTTCATATCTAAGGTTGGAGGCCATCCCATCCCTGTATCACGGACTTCACCACAATGGCGCCAATCAAACAGAGTAGACTCTATTCAGCTCCTGAGTGGGGTACTAATGGGTAAAATAATTGATACTCACTTCGAGCTACTGCCGGGCTTTTGCTTTTGGTTCTCATACCTAACTTCCCACCCCTTTTCGACTAACGTCACTCAAAGGCCAAGATTACTTACGTTTTGCTAGAGCTTCGTCTATGTTCAAGATTGATTCACCACCACTTATAGTATCCTCTGAGGTGGCACTTCAACACAAGCATGATATGACATAGGCGAGGCCATTCATACCGAGTACGTTGGCATAAGGCAGTTGAAGTTAGGATTGGAAGCGTCTCTGAAGTCGGGAGATTGAGATACGGAATGGCCTAATTCAGCAATTACTGGCAATGAATTCGAAGCCCCCATGAGCTTCATTCCCTTCAGATGTAGCTGAATTCATCTCACTGCTCCATTGCTCTCCTTTTACTGACCACAAGACGCCTAGCTCCCTAGCCCACGTACTACCCTTTCTGTAAACCCTACGTATATATCCCGGACACAAGAACACCCCGTTGCATATCCCCGAAATTCTGCTCATCATGTAAGTCGGCATCCAGCGTACGGCCGTACATTCCAGGCACGTGATATAACAGAATGTGCTCGAATTCTGCTGCCTTAATCCTTCCTAAATTGGTTTAACTTGTTATTAGTCATTGAGTTGATCCGGCGGGCAGCTGCTGGTCCTGACGGCCTATATAAACCTCATTTCTTTCCTTCTTTTCTTTTCTTCTTCCTCTCAACTTCAAACCTCCACCACTACTGGTCCACTACCACTACCACTCAGCCTGGCAGCACACCTCACGACCTCTTTCTTCTCAAGCCTTGATCTTTTCAAGCCATCACTTCATCAAAGCCTTTCTCAGTCCAAGTCATCCTTGATTTCAGGACCTCCTCGCCTCCCGTCACCTCATCTTCAACGTCCATATCACAACAAACTTCGCACATTATGTCGACCACTACTCATCACTTCGAGTTCGAATCAACTTCAACTCAACCTTGACCTCACTTCACCTCACCTCACCACAACGGGCAACTTCAGTCAACTTCGGCTTTGACTCTACGTCACTTTATGGCACTTCATCGCCTGTGTGCTGCCACTCCGCATCATCATTACGGCTCGATCAGCTGAGCAGTAACTATCAAAATCTTCCCCCTTCCTCCCTCTTGCTGACATGACTGCAGGTCTTTCCGGTGTCGGCTCCACAAGGATGGGTCGATCGATCCGGATTCTGGTCTGCGTTTGAGGCCTGGCCATCAACCAAAGGGTCGTCGCAAGACGTCTGCCGGCGGAGGTGTTTGTCGCAGGTTCGCCTGGGCAGTCCAGATCACCTCACTCATATGATCGGAAGTCCGTTGATCACTGCAGGCAAGCATTTCTCACTGTGCGTATCGGCCGCCTTTGAATGTTGCGACTTGAGTCTGCGAAAGCACAAGGCCCGTCGAGGCTCCGTCTCCGGGGTGCTCTGGATTCTCGACTTCCGATTCCTGGATCCTGGAATTTTGTGGAAGGTGAAAGGCTCTGGGTTTCTGCTAACTACTGAACATAGTTGTGTGATTCGTAACTGGTCCGTCAGATTCCCATCCTTGGGGATGTTAGCACTTTGTGCGGGTTTGTGCTTTTCATTGTATGTGGTCATTGGTTGGTTTGGCAGTCAGTGGTGGTTCGATGGAATTTGTCTCTGGCATTTGGTCTTGGGTGTCATCAGTGGTCTCAGGTTGAATAAAATGGTGTTGTGCTGGAAATCGTTCTGCTGTCTTGTGAATCAACTGAACTTGTCGTGGCTTGCCTTCTCGTTGATCTCTTTTCGCCGCTCCTATAAATCGTGTTTGCAATTGTGTGACAAAAAGACGTCTTAGATTAGTTTATCTGTCTAGGTATGAATGCGATCGATGGCGTCTAAACATGCCTCCTCTCTAAGTTTTTGATGCACACAAGTCATGATCTAAATCTTCGTGTGCTCGTCCAAATTCAGCGCTGGATTCTTGCCACACCAATGGTCAGAATTCTTCTATATTAAAGGAATTATTTCTTCTAAACCGTACCATTTATCTGTTCAACTTACATTAGCATGAACTGAGCAGGTGTTGTGCAATGTCGTCTTGTATACCGCGATATACCTCCAACCCCAATCCTTTATTGTACCACGACGCACAGTCAAAACCCTTCCAGATTACACGGATTGCTTCTTGTACATCTTGAGAACCATTTTTATGATTTGATTTGACATCCTCCTCAAGGGCGTTGTACAATGTTGTCGCAGGTTGGTCAGGCTCTAAATCACTAAACCACCCATTTTGCTACACCAACGGTTCAAATTTAGGATTAAAAATTGGCGAGAAGATCAAGCTAACTCGTGTTAGTTACTTAGATGACTTAAAATAGCATGGTCTCAAAGACATACGAGAAATGTCTTCCTGAACTTATGCCACCCATGGTATCCCTGGCTTAGTTACTTCAACAATAACGGTCCAAATCTTTCTAAATTTCACAGGCTACGTTGTTTGGACTACAAAATCTCAGTATACAGTATATTAGCATGGCTAGTAAGTATGTTGAGTGAACGGTGTCGCACGCCAATGGAGGTCCTTTCCCTACTTTCTTAGGTACCAACCGTTAGAATCCTTACCCAGTGCATGAATTAACTATTTTGTATCATGTTGAGCTCTGAACCCGTACACTCAAGCAGACTAAGGATCATGTTCAGCAACAATGCTTTGTGCTAGCCATTTTCAATACAAGAACGTAATACGGTTGACCGGTTGACCTTGTACTGATTCTAGATTGACTCGTCTTTGACAACATACCAGGTCCTTTGCAAAGTTTTGGTTTTGAGTTAATATGGGAGGTAATTTAGATCATTATGCTCATTAGAAGAAAAGCTAGAGTAATAAGCATACAAGGCCTCACTTTAAAGAGAAGTGGAGAACTGCCACGGATAATTTGAAAGTGATTAATGAATGCTAGTTCTACAGTATTTTATCAAGTCTCAGATTCCTCATCAGTATCTTGCCCAAGCACAAGTGTCCCAAAGTCATCCTCGTCATCATCATCGGATCCACTAGCTTCGGCTAGATTTGCGGGCGAGACAAGCGGCTCGATTGGTCCAGCGTCGGTCTGTAACTCTTCGAAAGTTCTCGTAGGCGCTTGGAATATAGGTTCTGGGGCTTGGCCATCGGTGCTGAGAACATCAAGTCTCACACGTTTGGAGGGCGGCAGGAAGTTTCCTTCGGGTTCACGCTTGCTAGTGCTGGCCGTCGCTAAAGATTGATCCAGGGCTTCCATAGGGTCATTCGACTCGATCATGACAGTGTTTGGGGCAGGGACAGCCTCTTGTTGATCCGTAGTCGCCTCGACGGGAGAAGGCGCTTCGTTGTGCACTGACTCTACCACTTCGACGCCTTCACTTACGCTACCAGGTTGTATCACACCTGCAGCATCAAGCGAGGTATTAGATTTTTGATCGTCTTCCTGGTTCTCACTCCCCATCTCTACCGCCTCCTCCTCTTCTTCATCGTCAGACTCGGATCCTCGTTTCCCTGTCCTCATTACAGGCATGCGAGGTCTTAGAAGGGCCTCGGTGCAGTCGCTATCTGGGAAGAACCTTGACAGAAGCGGCAGTATACTAGATGCTGCTTTCCCAAATATCTTGCTCGGCGGCGGGTTCAAGACGCTGGCCACCATAGCCTCTTTGTGCCGTGTTAAAATTGCCGTGCGATCTATACGGGTTCGTAGCGAGTCGGAAAGATGTTGCGTGGGTAGATTGGAGAGAAAGAGAGGCAAAAGGTTGTAAGCGGCATTGTGCAGACCAACATAATCTGCAGCGGGAGTTGTCGAGGCAGTTGAAGTGGTCAGAAAAGTGTCAGCATTACTTCCAGTCGCTTTTGGTACTGATGGGGTTGCTTTTGCCGACTGGTCCTGGAGGAGCAGATCACTGCAGCAAGATCGAATGATGCTTCCAAGTGGATCAACCGAAGACTTCGGTAACGTGGTCCCCGATAGTCTGAGCAGATGTGTAGTGGCTAAGTAAATGGCGCTCCGAATCACGATAGTATCGAATTCAGCGGCGAAGACCCAGGACAGTTGATCGATGATGAGAGAAGTTAAGGGAGCGACGGCATCTTCGCATCGCCGTAGAAGCGCTAACAAGATCTCGGTCGCCGCAACATGGAGGTGAGGTAGAACTGTCCATAGAATCTCGCGTTCTTCTTTGCTTACTTGATTATTGAACCTTATGGGTTGCCAACTTTTCTCGCCCATCGAGGACGGTACAGTAAGCGAGAATATTCTAGTAATGAGATCCATAGCGAGGCCTAGTCGGAGATTGATGGGACCTGCTGTTGGCGTGATAACGTATTCCTTCACGAGTCTTAGCAGACTCAACAGTCTCTCGCTCCCTGCATACAGCCCAGACCACGCTGGAAGACCCATTGGGTCAGGTTGATCATCATGGACTTCATCTTCGAGGGCCTGCCCGTTTGACAGTGCCTTATTGCCAACAGTAGACTGCCAGTCTTCATTGACAGCTCGGAAAATCTTATCAGTTACTCTGTGGGCGCTTCCAATGGTACTGCGGAACGAGGTCTCCCATTCTTCACTAGACAGCCCCTTCGGTGCACAATGGTGCAGCTGAACATATAGGCGGCGAGCAAGTTGAGGTACGCCAACGGGTAAGTCATTCTGGAGAGTAACAGATTGTCCTTTATGTGTTCTGCTCGAGGGCGTTGGTGCCAAGATTTGTCCAAGTGCTTGCTGAAGTTGCGTCTGATACGATCGAAATATAGTGGGGTGTCGAGGAAGTAGTTGACTGAAGCCTTCGAGAACGGCCTGGAAAAGGCTTGTTGCTCTTCTAGATGAAATGGAGCTTAGGCACGACTGGATAAAGGTTGGAAGAGAAGGTGTAGTAATTTCTCGAACCAGCGTTGGAAAGTCACGGGTGCGCATGAAGATTCGAGTTAGAGTAATGATGCACAATTTCTTCAAAGAGGGTGGATCCGGCCTGTTCAATATGCTCAGGAGACCACGGACCCAGGGTAGGCATTTCTGTAATACTTCCCATCCACCAATCTCAAGAGTGGATTTGATAAGAACGGTGGCAGCCAATCGTCCTTGTAGGCTCCGATCCTGAAGTAGAGTGGACAACTGCGTCTTGTATTTGTGAATTATGACGGAGCTATCTGAAGCGGCCCTTGAGTTCGAAGCTTGAGCAGAAGAGAGCAACCCTTTACAGCTCTGCAGGGAAGCAGTAATGGCCGGGAGCTGCTGCGGTAATTGCGAAGTCGGCGTGGAGGAAATGCGAAAAGTGATGGTGCGCAAAGTCGCGCCGGAAGTATCAGTGGCCCGAGGAGCCATATTCCCAATGATCCGCTGCTCTTGACGTCTCCTCAATGCATCTAATGACTATGAGAGAAATCATTCACTGGTCTACAAAGAAAAGTCGAAGGTGGAATATAGTCGGGCCGACCCGCAGGATCGATCGCCAAGAACACAAGCATCTCCACCAGGCCGCCCGCTGACAGCTCCAAGATTTCGGAACACAGCTGGCATACCTAGATGGACATATAACCACTCGTGCGCCTGGAATTTGCCTTTCGAATATGATTCCTGCTTCTGCAAAACTCCTTTGGCAACGGTAGATATCTTTTTAAGAATGGGTGTCGGTTTGCCTGTTTCCTACAATTCCCCGCAGCATCATGATAATTCCCAGCTTCTCCAAAGTCCTTACTTACGCTGCTACAGACTCGCCATGATCGCCACGAAAACGAAAAGGCTGCACGTTACATAGCCCAGTTGGATGAAGCCCGATGTAATGGTCGTTGGCCCGATGTTCCGGAGCTCGCGAGAAAGGTTGAGAAGCATGCACCCCAACGCCGCTGTGAGAACTCCTCTCCTGAGCTGAGAGCCCAATTGCTGATCCAGTCATCATATTAGGTCTTACGCTTACGGCCAGATCAGAAGTCCAGGTAGCCACACACAGTGTGAAAAGACCTTCAACCGCCGACTCGTCCACAAATTTGTCCAAGATAATACCTTCACTGCTCACTGCAATTGAGGAAGAGACCGACCACCCACAAGATGCCTTTCAAGCCAACATATGTCTCGGTTGGCTACATTTTGTTCTGGACGAACCCGGCTTGGCTGTCGCAAGACTTCCTAGGGACTTTGCCGCAACTGCTTCGAACCTGTCGAATACTGGAGCATTGAGCGGCTGGACAGAAGCATGCATTATCAAAGGTGCTTATATCAGAGGTATTGTAGTCGAATCCCTGACGTAAAATTTCGATACTGCAGCGAAGGGCCTAACAGCATTAGGTTTCTCCCAAGAGAGAACCGCATCTACGTCAGATGCCGTTAATACCTACAGTTCCGTTCTCTCCTATCTTTCCTCATTCGCGGCTCTGGGATCAACTTCTCCTCAACTGAAAATCTGGACCGAGCGTTTACTGGGCAGGCTTTGCATGATATCAGATCAATCTTACGAGTCGGGGCAATACGTCAATTCCACGGATGCATTGCAATTCTTTCGATTCTGGGCTAAATTCTGGGAAAGTAGCAAAGGAGGCATGGGATCTGGGAGTCCCGAAACGGCTAGATATCGGTGTTTGGTATGGAAGGCCTATTATGATACATTGTCTACGATTCTTCAGGAGGCTTTGCCTTACATTCCAGCAGCCGAACACCTAGAAACCGGAACAATATCTCCCTCGGAAAAATTAACTGTTGAAACACAGTTGAATTTAAGGTTGCAACAGCGTGCTGAGCTCAAAAGAGTAGAGACCTTGTATGAAAGCTTGTTGCTAAAAGAAACCGTCTTCCCAAAATCGGGAGAGAAGACTGAAGATATTGAAGTGTGGGTCGAAGCAGTAATGGCCAATTGGCAAGTTCTATGCGGTCCAGCATGGCGCGACAAGGATCTAGGAGAAGGCGGCAAGGGAGCGGTAGGACGCGGTGTCCTCGATGTGAGTCCCAGATTTCAGGCCTAATTTTCTATTCAATACCCCTGGATATTAACGTAACTCGAATAATTTTAGATACTTTACCGGGCGGCTACGAAATCATTCCATTCTCCTCAAATACTTCGACATCTGTTTATTGTACATGCTTCGTTAGCGGAATTCGATCTTGCGTTCAAAGCCTATGATTCTTATGTGGAGATCGTCACACGGGGCAAGGATCGGGAAGAGAAAAGTGGCGAGGAAGTGGAAGATCTGGATGATGACAGCACCATTCTCCGCACAGCTGCGGAGGCGATAAGGATTCTTTGCCGCTTTGGCTCACGACTGGAGGCCGAAAAGGCTCGCGACATTGGCATCCACATCGAGAAATGGCTGAAGCAGAATGCACCTTCGATAGCACTCTTGAATCCGACACCAGCTGATAAAGATGCCGCCAAAGATTCTGAAGAACCCACGAAATATAAAGTCTCTCCCAGAGCTTTGGCTGTCGCATATCGTGCAATCGGAATTAGCCAGGCGCATTGGGCTCGCGCAACTTACGATGCTGATACGCGTACAAGCATTCAATCTCAAGCCGTTCAATACCTCCGTAAATCCCTTGAACCCAAATTCCAGGACCGGGACAGTATTGAAAGCTCATACGCCCTGGGTCTTGCCCTTGCGGAGATGCGAGATATTCCTGGAGCAATCAAAGTTGTGAAGCGTGCCCTATCGTCAGTCACGACACAGGGCTCGTCCATCAGTCCCGATGGAGTCATTTCAGATCATGCCTCAATGCCTTTAATACCATATGCGCGAGAACGCAAGTTGATTCCGCTTTGGCACTTGTTGGCCTTACTTTTGACTGCGAGATCCGACTTTGTTACTGCTGCAAAGTCGTGTGAAGCAGCTTTTGAGCAATTTGGAAACCCCACGATCCTGTTTGGCGTAGGAGAGGAAGACAAAGCCTTCCGAAGTGAACACTTGAATGAGTTATCTTCAAGCCCTGATGAGGATGGCCGGGGAAGTTCATCGGCAGTTGTTGATCGAATGGAGGGCTTTGAAAAGAGTGGCATCGTGCAGATCAAACTGACCCAGTTAGCTTTGATTGAAATTCTTGAAGGTTCCAACGCCGCCGTAGATGCTAGCGACGAGCTTCTCGCACTGTTTGCCAGATTATTTGGAGATCCTGCGGCCCAGCACAACAAAATACACACCTCCATGACCGCCGTGCTACTTCCCAAAAGCTCTGCAGGCACCGTCAGAACCAGCATCTTCCGTTCTAGAACATCTCGCAAAGTCGCGGAGAAGGAAACAGCCGCCCGAAATTCTTCCATAGCGAGTTCGAGGCCATCTACTGTCGTTACCCAAGCCATGCCGCCGACTATCGAAGTCACCAATGAAGATTCACCAGACCATACTTATGGCCCTGAACATGGCCAACGCCCGACGCCGAAACGATCTGGGAGTAAACTTCAGAAAAGGAGTGCGAACAGTTTGCACAGGCGCTCTGAAGCCGATGAGTGGGCAGAAAGCGAAATGCCCGAAATTGCGGCTGTTAATGGTACGCCTGGGCGGAACGCCTCCAGCCGCAATAAGTCTCCACGTCGTCCCTCCATGTCCAGCTCAATCAGGAAGTCGGTAGAGAATCATGGTCGACCTCTCCGCCCCATTGCTCATAACATGCAGCACAACGCGGAACCTCCACCAGCCGGTCATCCGAGGCAACCTCCCAGACAAGACGTCCGATTACCAAGCCCGATCTCCGGGTCAAGTGATATCTCTCCGGATCCACGGTTTTCTGTTTTACAGAGACGTCAACATGAAATTTCTTTGCTAATCAAGATCTGGCTATTCATCTCCGGGCTGTACACCAGAGCAGATATGCATGAGGATGCCAGTGGTGCTGTCAAAGAAGCAATGAAACTCGTTCAAAGTCTGGAAATGGAAGTAGCGCAAGAGTCATCCAGTAGTAAAGCATTCGCCGAGCAAAGGTGGGGTGGCGGTAAGAGCGTGGAGGAATTATGGGGCGATGCTTGGGCAGCAGTAAGTTGGAATTTGGATCATGATGTACAGGAGAATCACTAACATCAAACAGCAAGGTGAACTACAAATGGCACAATCGAAACCGCACAATGCCCGATCCGACTTTGAAAAGGCACTGTCACACTTCCCAGATCATGCAACAGCCATTGTCGGACTCTCTAACGTACTTCTTGATGTATATTGCAAAACCATTCCCCTCGAACCGCAGCAAGCCTTGGGCTTCCTGTCCTCATCGTCCTCGTCTCCACCTACCATAGCTACCAGCAAGACTGACGTGAAGAGAGCTCATTTAACTTCTCACACTCCTTCCTCGGAAAATCAGCTCTCTCCTCCCGAACTTAATCGACTCGCAGCTCGAGACCGAGCTTTTGGTTTACTCTCGTCGTTGACAAAGCTCGGGGCAGGATGGGATTACTCAGAGGCTTGGTTCGCCCTCGCCAGAGCATATGAAGAAGGAGGACAGATCGACAAGGCTAAAGAGGTTTTATGGTGGTGTGTTGAGCTCGAAGATAGTCAGCCGGTTAGAAACTGGAGGAATGTCGCCGTCGGAGGCTTCGTATTATAGCATGAGATCACATAACATCCTGTTGCGAAGAAGTGTAGATACCCACTGGTAAGCCTTGGATCGATAAATCAACTGTTTGGAAAAGGAAGTTCGTAGGACTGGAGTAAATGCATTGTTCCAGAACTTGACATGTTGACTGGATTGATTCCCTGCATCTTACCTGGCCATGTCAATTTCACACATGACTCGGTGAATTAGGCTTGCGGAGTATTGCACATTATTCTAGGGCGGTGAAAGACATTCTTTAATGTCATTGAGCTGTTTAGTAGGTTGGACACTTTCGTCTTTTCCGTAACGCACGTCACTCCATCAAACTCAATCCACCACGTCAACCTCCTCGACCTCTGCTCATCCACAATGGAAACTCCGCGGCTAGTCCCTGTTAAGCTTTCGACCGGAGATGCAATATCGCCTTCAGATAATGTCCTCTCATGGCTGGAAGGCGTGAATCGCCAACATGCACCTACTGACGAAGTGATGCCTAAATCTCCGAGCCCAATCATCCGGCAGGAAGAAGCCTATTTCGACAACGATCCAAGCACTCCACCCAGCCGTCAACTGCCGAAAGAGTATCTCTCTCCCACAGATACTGCCTTTACGGAGCTCAGCATCTTCGATCAGCCCTTCACTGCGAATGACTCTAGACGGGATGAGAACGACCACTTCTCCATCTCTTCGGTCACCACTATTGAAGATCTGGCCTCCTGCAACTTATCCTCGCTTGACTGCGTTCAAGTTACCTCTACCGTAGAGATTAATTCAGAAGATGGAGGAAGCGTTGGCTCACGCAACCCTCCTCACTCGGAGAACATCAATCTCGCGAAGTTTGAACCATCAAAATGCGCCGACGAGTATGAGGACCGACCGAGGCTCGTATGGATCACTTCATGTCTGCAGTGCACGTTGGCTCGACTGCCTTGCTCTCGCTCTCTTCCAGCCTGTTCTCGATGCATTCGAGCCGGCTGTGAAGATGTTTGCCTTGTACAGCGGCGAAAGTTGGACAGAGAAAGGATTCCCGGAGAGAGTGTTCGAAATAGGGAACCCGTACATCTACAACTGAAGGGCGACGACACAGTGATGTGGGAGAGGAAGATGATTCTTAGCGACGAGGTAAGCCCTACCATTTTGAATGATGGCCATGGTGTAAAACTTTTCCTATACCCAGCTTTAGTGATAGAATCGATATCAGTTAGCTAACCGCGTCTTTCCTTCAGCTTCTCGAAGTCTGGCGACGCGAGCAGGACCGCAAGAATTGGGTGTTCCCTCTGAATGACGGAAGGCTTGGATCATATCGGCTCTCCAAAATCAAGAAGCAAGCCACCTCGCAGGATCATCCCGGTGAAGGCATTGGTAAAGCAACTCCGCAGGTTCTGCACATAGGCTGACTGCCTCGTTTATGAGCCGAAACGCAGGTTACCTTGATGCATTCCCATGGAGGAGATGCTGACAACTCTGCTGGTTATGTCTTGGTTGTTTGGGCGGGAAAGAGTTCTATTATCAGCATGAGGGCATGCTCGATGGGGTTCATTCTCATGCTTACCTTAAAATGGTTCGGAGGTGCTGAAACTGATCGCATTACGAGACCTGAAAAGCCATATCATTTACACGCTTTGCTATCGGGAAAGGAGTTTCGGTTGAGAGGGTTATTTGAAACGAGATCTATCACATATGGGTCTTCTTTGCCTACCTCGTCTGGTAGGCGCCAAAAAGCTAGTACAAGGAAAATATATTGCTTATCTAGGAGTCTGCGACGTCGCAAAAATATCAGTTGGTTTTTCACTTTGCTGCTCTATTGCTTTCGGATGACCCCTACTTCGTATTCTGGCCTTGTTTTTCTTCTTAGAAAGATCTCCAAATCGAGCGACTGAGCACGATGGGTGTCATTCGTCGTGCGCACTCCCTTAGCTGTACAAGTCTGGAGAAGTACCTATTCATTTCATACTTTCTAAATTACCTTACGCATGGCAACTGGCTTTAGTCCCTTTCCCAGAGTCCAAATCTTCTTTGTAGGCCGATGGGAAAGCCGTTGGTAGCATCCTGCAACACCCCGTTGAGCATTCGGCCAATGAAAGTAATAATCGTTCACTACCTCGGTAAAATACAAGCTCCACTTCCAAACATTAACTTCATCACATCGCCACGATGTAAGATTCTAACTCGTGTGAAACGTGCATTTTCCTTCTAATATACATACTTTTCCCTGCGTTCAGTATGCCAGTCTGTTCAATCCATCTTCTCGCTTTCACCCCTCAAGCCTCCTTCTCCGCATTCCTCTATACACTTCGCACCTCCGGCATCTCACCGCTAGTCATCTCCCGCGTCATCGGATGGGTGATTCTCCCTTCATCAACGTCTACAGATCTTTTGCTCGCTCAAAACATTCATTGGGACCTCCTTCTCATTCTGCCCTCAACTTCCCCGCTCCCTGCTTCCCTCCAACAGCTGATCCATCATCAATGGACGGTAACAGCGGGAATTCCATCCCGCCTAGTCGCGGACTTTGCAGCGAAAAATAAGAAGCTACTCCGTCCATGGAAAGCAGATGTCCCAGAATTGACGGGCTCGCTGGAGAGACCACGAATGGCAGATTCCTCACAAGGGCTGGAACTCTCCCCAGAACTCCAAGACTGGATTCGAACGTTTTCAACGCAAGAAGGGAGTGGCGCTGTCTCGATGCTTAATCTTCTGTCATTCAAACCCAAGATGAAACATTCGTACCTCGCATACGGCAAAGCGTTCGCCGAAAGCATTGGTTCCAGACGTGGTGGCAATGCCAAGCTGGTGGGGACGGTGGTGGACGTTAATGGGAAGAAGAAAGATGAGGGAGGCGAGGATTGGGATGAGATTGCTCTCGCGCATTATCCAAGTATCGCTCACTTTGCGGATATGCTTGCGAGTGAGGACTACCAATCCGTGAATCAGAAGTATAGGGTCCCGGCTTTGAAGGATACCTTCATCTTGTGCACGAGCGAGTTGGGGTTGGAGAAGGTGGCGTTAGGAGAGGCGAAATTGTAAACATGTCCAGAGTGATGCGAGAAAGTTCCTTCTTCCTTCTGGGGTTTCTCATTGCTACGTGGAGTTTACTCAAATGTCTTCCCTCAAGGTCTAGCTGCTTGTGATGTCGAACATTTCTTTCTCGGAGTCATTTCTTAAACAGCCAGTGAGGCATTACTCTCCCAAATCCATCTCCGCTAGCTCCAATGACATGGAAGGTAAAGCACGCGCACAGAAGTCCAGCATCACGTTGAGCATCATGCCAGAGCAGCCTCCCGACAATCCGATCTGCTCACAAGGCATTCGGAATCGATTGGTCCGCCATTCCGTGCCTTCTGACTGGACGAGTCGTCCTTCTTGCCTTTACTGGCAGTCAAGGAGAACATGAGGAAGCTACGACCTTCTGATGACCTCACATGAAGGCCAGGAAGTCAAGCGCACACGACAAGAGAGGCAGCCTCCCAGACTCATTCCAAGCTTGTCCCTCGCTCACCGCATCTCACTTGGTCCACGCCACCTCACCGATCGTCCCATGGCGCAAGATCGAACCAAGCAACGACCCGAGCAGTCCGCAGGCAGACACCCAGCCATCCCCAGACGCCGACGACCAACGTCTCAAGGCGACCAACGCCCTTCGTGCGAGCACTTGCCAACAATTGACGAAGCCTCGGCCGAACAGCCTTCCTTTGACCATCGCCCTGAATGCTGTGCGTCCGAGTGCATCAGTCCACTCACACGAATCGACACTTCCTTCACGTGCAAGCTCGCTCCTCAAAGCCGGAAGCTACCCATCAGGACAGGAAGCGACCCACCTGCAGTTGAAGAGGCCGCACTCCACCACCATAGCACTAAGAACGGCGAACCGAGAGAAATGCCACCCAAGGAACCAAACCTTAGCCAGCCCAACGTCCGGTTTGTGGACGACCTCTCAGCGCGTGAGACTCTCCACGGCTTCATGCCCACTGCTAAGCTGTACCCGAAATGTACGGGCCCCATCTTCCACTGCGTCACCACCTCGTTCGCGCCCCTGGTCCAGATTCTCCAGGTTGCCTACCGTCAACCTCAGATCTTCGATCTGGTCTCAGTCCGCGAACATCTCCCGAATCAAGACCTCGCTGCCTACAACCAAGCCAAAGGCCTGCGACGTCGACCTGTAGAAGTCCAGATCTTGTTCGCGAAGAACTTCTATGTGGATGATAGACATGCCCTGGGATACTATGTCGTGGCTCCGGACGAGGACATGGCGGATGGACAGGCTGTCGCCGAGATGTTCTTCACGCCGTGCGAAGACAGTGATCTGGCGGCGGAAAGCATACAGTTTGGAGATGGGGCGGGCGCATGGTCTGGCTATTGGTTTGCGAAGAATGGATTGAGAAGTACAGTGAAGGAGAAGGAGTTGTACTTTGATCGGTGGGAGGTTATTGCTGACATGTGGGAGAAGAGAGTGAGAGATAATAGGATCAGCGCAAAGAGTCTCGCCTAAGAAGAGGCGTCGGCAAGGGAGAGCGAGCTGAGTGATGGAAAATGCGAGATGATGGACATGCTTATTATGAGTCATGGGGAGTGGTAGGAGTTTGGAGGTCTGGAAAGAAGAAAAAGTGAGTTTCTGGCACGACGGGAATCTCGGGATCTACCGTGAGCAGTTCTATAGCAGTCCGTGAACACATGTTCGAGCGGTGACATGAACTATCGTCAAGTAGTCCATGAAGATAGTTTCATTCTTCTCCGCAATGATAGGGAAGAAGAAGTAGACATTCGACGCGAGCTCCTAACTCGAATCTACTCATTGGCTACCTAGTGGACAAGGCGTGTAGTCAGACACCTGCAGGAGACGTAATTAAACATGGCTAGTGTAGTTACCTACCCACGTAGGCAGGTAGGTGCCCGCAAACATTCTGCATGCATATAAAACGTCTTTTGCTCCGCCGCCTTTTCAACCCATCACATAGCCTGACACGTTTAACCACCATCCTGTAATAAAGGTATCCCCAGTCGTACTGTTTCTACTTCGACTGTTCCCTGCCTTCGTTCACCTCCCCGCACCTCATTTACCCCTCATCTGTGGCTGAACTGCCACACTAGGAGCTATGACCAAGCTCTTCGTGTACGTCGAAGCTCTCACCCTTCCAGCTCCAACAATCACTCCTATTCATTTTCCTCTGACACACCCCCAGCACAGGCGTAACAGGCTACATAGGCGGCGATGCCCTCCACGCCCTCCACGCCTCTCACCCGCACCTCGAAATCACCGCCCTCGTCCGCAACAGCGACAAGGGCGCCAGAGTAGCCCAAGCCATCCCCTCCATCCGCCTCGTCTACGGCGATCTCGACAGCACCGATCTCCTGACGCAAGAAGCCTCAAAGGCAGATATAGTATGCCACTGGGCGAATGCCGACCACGCCGCCTCTGCACGCGCTCTCATCGCCGGTTTGGTCTCAAAGAACGATGGGAAGTGTGGCTTCCTGATCCATACGTCTGGCACGGGCATATTAAGTGTGGCTGACTTCGAACGGAAGAGCTATGGAGTGAAGAACGAGAAGGTGTTTAATGACTGGGATGGAGTGAGCGAAGTGACGAGTCTACCGGACTCGGCTGCGCACAGAGATGTCGATAAGATTGTGCTAGCGGCTGCATCTGATCACGCTGGGAAGATAAAGACTGCGATCGTATGTCCGCCTTGTATCTACGGGCCTGGACGTGGGCCGGATAATCAGAGGAGTATGCAGGCTTACGAGATGGCGAGGGCGACGTTGGAGCGTGGGAGAGGCTTTCACGTTGAGGAGGGGACCAATCTTTGGACCATGGTGCATGTTCAGGATCTGAGTAATCTCTATGTGAGTTTAGTCCAAGAAGCTCTCAAAGATGGGAACAGTAAGGCAACCTGGGGACCCGAGGGATATTATTTCGCGGAGGCAGGGGACTTCGTTTGGGGAGATGTGGCCAAGGCAATTGTGAAAGATGCGTACAAGAAGAAGCTTATCCAGACGGATGAGATCGACGCTGTCAGTCCAGAGGAGGCGGACAAGTTGACGCCATTTGGATCCTATCTTTGGGGTATGAATTCGAGGGCCCGGGCTGTCAGGGCTAGGAAATTGTTGGGTTGGACTCCGATCCATCCGTCTTTGTTCGATCTACTGCCGGATATCGTGGATGACGAGGCGAGAAAGCTAGGGATGACTAAAGGACATGCAGAGCAGGCTGCTGGATAAATGGCGACAAGTCTTCTTCTGGTCTTCATTCTCTGAGCATGCTTGAGTCCTTGCTTGGAGATTGTACATTTAGCAGAACAAAATGAACGAGTAAGAATCACATACGATTTCAGAAGTCTAAGCCTTGTCTGAGAAATACGTCTTCCTCGTGCATTTACTTCCTTGGTGAGCCAAAAGATTGCTAAATTAGTCAAAGTCTAAGACTGACATCCTTCGTTGAAGTTCTGTACCACAAGCACTTGGACTCGTTCTTCGACAATATGTCGTCTAGGGTGTCTACTTGAGTTTCTACAACGGTACGGATGCCAAGACTTTGAGATATGTACGAGATCAAAATCATTGAACGCCCCCACTGAGATTATAGCCGCTTAGACAGGTATGATGACTGCAAATCGTAAGCCTGGTTCGCCTTCGATATTGATTTAGCATGAACTTACCTCCAACCGCCGCTTTGGTGTACGACAAAATCGTCTATGCTATTTGTAGGATAGTGGCAGAATCACTGTCTGGACTGGCCGACTCCTTAAACACTTGCATATACTATACCCTAACAAATACACTTAGAAGTAGAGCGATTATTCCCGTGATGGCTTGTCGGAGGATAGACTTGTGCGGTTTGGGTTGTAGAGCATATCGAGTTTCTCCGGAGTTTTTGGCTGTCATTATTTCATAAAGTCATGAACCGAGTCATCCATCGATCGTCTTAGTCCGTGTACGAGTCTCTAAAGTCATCCTGGAATCATCCAGGACAGCCTGGCTCTAGCTCCTGATTCCAAATCTCATGTGATATTTTTCTTTAGGATGGCCAGTGAGATATTCCAGGAATACGAGTCAGAAGGGTCGAAGGCAACGAGGAGGGGCTTAATCTCCTTCCTGCATATCTGCATCCTCAAGATCGGCGCCACGCTCACGTCCTTCGTCCTTACCTTGCTCATCTGCAGGTGGTGCTTCATCAGCCGGAACTGGGAAGCTGAGATGTTTCCAATCTTCAATCTGAATTATTCTCATCAGTCCTAATCCCTTCCAAAGGCTCAACCCATTGCATCTTACCTCCTCGATAATACTCCTTAACCTATCCCTGATACTCTCTACAGCATAGCTTCCCAGCAATAGTCGGAGGGGTGGGTATGAACAGTGCCCTAACTGCCATATCAATTCCGAGCTTTTGACAGCACTCGTTGGCTGTCGATCATTCAGCCATTGTAGAAGTCTTTTCGCATGACCCGCTGGACTCGTCACATTGGCGTACGGTGGACTCGCATTCCCCTTGACCCAGAAATGACCGTAGCGCTTTAGGCGCATATGATCAGATCCGAACTCTTCTGGTTCATCGAGCCTGACATGACCTGGTTCTACGAGCGTTGCTTTTATGTTAAAGACATCAATCTCGTATAGCATGCTTTCTATCAAACCTTCAACAGCGTACTTCGTTGCGCAGTAGGCACCTAGTCCAGGTACTCCCAGTGCCCCGGCGGTGGAGGAGAATATCAAGTAGCGGCCATGGGATTGGGCACGAAAGTGGGGAAGAGAGAGCTGGATGATATGGAGGGTGCCGAGGAAGTTGGTCTGGAACTGGTTACGGAGATCGTAGTCGTCCTGATCTTCACAGGCACCGATTACACCTTGACGAGTAAACCGATCAGATCATGATACGTATACAGAGTTTGAAGAAGGGGAGCTACCGTAGCCTGTGCAGCTGTTGGGTCCCTGTCAGCTTGCTTGTCGTTTTGGGAGATTAAAAGTTCAATGGAAGATATGCCATACTTTGCAATAATATCAACACTCCCCCAGCGCTCAATACTCGTCTTGATGACATGATCTACTGTCTCTCTTACACGCACATCGCACAGGATCCCCATGCTGCTCTTGTCCTGCCATCTCTCCATCTGCTCCATTGTGTTCTCTTTCGACCATCCCACTGCGGTGCACTGATCGCCATGGGACAATACCGCCCGGACTAGTGAGCGGCCCATATGACCTGTTGCACCGAATACCTATGGAGAGGTTAGCAGTTGGTTTTGTTTGAAGCTTCGCTGCGACACAATAGGAATAATTACAATCCATGTCGCCTGTTTAGGTGGATTATGTTCAGATGGTGGGTCGCACGTCGCAGGTAGACGAAGATTGGGATGATGGGATGCGGCAACTGGGGAAAGACTGGTGCTGGCTGCGTCGTCCATTGTCTATGAAGGATGTTGGACGCGTGGGATTGGTGATGCGGGGGGATGGTGTTGAGGCTCATAGGGCTGAAAAGGGACGGGGCTCGGCTATGCGTTCATTCGTTCATCGCACATGTCAAACCTCAGTCTCGACATTCACTTCAATCAATCATGGACATAACGAAGTGCTATCTGTAGTTGAGTTTCGTTTCTACCTCCACGATGGCGAAAGCACCATCACAACAACCTCCTATTCAGCAAGGCTCATCGTAAGCCCCATCACCTCCGTCATACTGTTTCTCCGATGTTTATACATCCTAGCTAACGAAAGTTGATAGAGTCTCTTTCACCCAAGGCTTCCTCCTCGGCCAACTCTCTATTGCCCTGTTGATCTGCTTCTTCATAAAGTTCTTCATCTTCGGCGAACCCCCACCAGCCGACGAACGCGCCCTTCACCTTTCTTCTCTCCGCCGTGCCCGCACACTAGCACACCAACGCACTCGCTCCGCTTCCCTTCCTCTGCGGCACAAGCACTCTCGTTCAGTTATAAGAAACCCCGCAACCAGTTCTGGCCCTAGCATAAATACGATCCTCGCCAAGACATACTACAATGTGAAGGGCCACCAACCAGAGAGTCTGGACTGGTTCAATGTTCTGATAGCGCAAACAATTGCGCAATTGAGAGCAGATGCGCGACAAGATGAAGCCATTCTAACTTCCCTGACTGAGGTCCTGAATGGTCCAGGGAAGCCAGACTGGATAGGCAACATAAGGGTCACGGAAATCGCACTGGGAGATGAATTCCCCATCTTCAGCAACTGTCGAGTCATGCCAGCAGAAGAAGGCTTCGGGTCTGCATCGGGCAATGCAAGTGAGAAGGGCGAGAGACTACAGGCGAGAATGGATGTAGATTTGAGCGATGTCATTACTTTAGGGGTGGAGACGACGCTCGTGTTGAATTATCCTAAACCACTGGTGGCAGTCCTGCCGGTGGCATTAGCTGTGAGCGTTGTAAGGTTCTCCGGGACGCTGGCAGTGTCTTTTGTTCCCTCTTCCACGCCACCTTCAGCATCTACCTCGACTCCAACTGCCCCAACCCACACTTCGTCTACTGTACATAAAACCTTTAATTCTTCCGATCCCCAACGTCCAAGCACTTACTCGGGCTCTACACCCTCCCGCCCAACAACACTCGCCTTCACTTTCCTTGACGATTACCGCCTGGACCTGTCAGTCCGTTCACTCGTGGGATCTCGCTCCCGACTGCAAGATGTACCCAAGATAGCGCAACTGATAGAAGCACGCGTGCATACTTGGTTTGACGAGCGAGTCGTAGAGCCCAGAGTTCAGCAGATCGTGCTGCCCAGTTTGTGGCCGAGGAAGAGGAATACGAGGGGCGGAGAGGATGAAGCTGCAGCCCCTGGGGAGGGTGATGGGGAGGCAGAAAATGCTGCTGCTGGCAGAGATGGAGCAGTAGAGAGCGAGTTTGGAGGTTCAAGGAGTCGTCCACCCTCCTATTTGTCGCGCGAATCCATATCCAGTTCTTCCACTATCCCATCCGGCAGTCTTGAGGCAAGAATGGAAGCCGAAGGCGCCAAGCTGCGTCAGGCGGAGATTCGGGCTGGAGAAAGAGCCAGCGAAGCGGCTGGGATGAGGTGGAGAGGGGAGCATCATCGAGATCTGAGCAGGCAGACAAATAGGGACCGTGGGGAGTGGAACGGGCAGAGAGGAATGCCTGGAGCAATGCCTGGAGAATGAAGAAGACGAGAAATGCTCGGTGTTCTGTGCCGATGTGCACGCATAGGTTGGGCGTTACTTGCCGTCTTTAGGCATGGAAAGCATCTAGACTTGGGTAGGTAAAATCTTATAGTTATGAAATGATGATAGTTCACTCATGAACGAGACACAGAATTTGTAAAGGTCTTAGCCGCTGTCCCAAACACTACCTTTCTAAGTAACCCCCAAAAACATATCCATGACTGAAGCCTCCATGGTATTTGTTTGCAGTAAAGCGCAATATTCTAAAATACAAATCGCAAGCAAGGGGACAGGTTTTCCCATTGGCGGTGAGTGTCCGCCTCTACAACCGCATAGAGAAAATTGAAGGAGACGACAGAAGACCACGCCAGCCAAACTCCAAAAATTGAAGAATCGATGATAAAGCACATCATAACAGGGTTGGCACAAAAGCCCGACGAGCCCGTGCAGAGAGCTTAGACATAGAACGGTGTGACAACACATTCGTGGCCACAGCTAGAACACGAGAAAATGATTGTGTGACCTGAACATAACTTGATAACTACTGCTAGTTGTAGGCAGCCGTGGGGTCATGCTGAAGGATTGGTTTGGAGAAAGGCTGGGGGGCCTCGGATGTCGTGACGGGTACCGCATTGGGAACAGCGGCAAGGAAGTGAGGTTTAATAGACGCATCCTCCGGCGCGCAATAAGGCGGAGTTGGAGCCGAGTATTGAGGCAGAGACTGGTGTTGAGGGACGGATGGCTCAGATTTTAAGCTGGAAGCTGGTGTCACATCCATAGCTGGAGCAATGACAGGAGGATTGACCAGTGTCGCGAGGCCATTTGGAATGGGAACGGAGGCTTGTTGAGATGGAAGAGTAGCCGGTTGAATGGGACCTTGTGAAAGGGAAACCGAGAAGGGAGCGCCCGTGCCGTTAGGCAGCGGAGCGGGCGCCGCCTTGGGCGTGACAGTTATCTTTTCCTTCAGAGCCGAAACCTGAGGGATCGGTGCTTGAGTCGCTGGCAGTGAGCCAATGCCCTTCCTTAATGTCAATTTCACAACGAGGCTCTTAGGTTGCTTCTCGTCCTCGGACATTTCGCCACTGAGGTCGTCCTCATCCTCGTCGACATCCATTTGATCAGCGACATCGTCATCTTCATTTCCTCCATCCCATTCTCCACTGGATGATGTAGCATCATCCTCGTCGTCCATTTCATCCACCGAGTTATAGGTCTCAATGTGCTTGTGACCCTTGTTCCATCCATTGGTAGCCTTAACGTTAGCACGTGTGGCCCGGCCGTGGGCAGGGTGGGGTTCCTCTGAAGCATCGGATCGCTCATACTCTCCTGTAGCTGGTGAGGCTCGCTCTGTTGTAGTTTGGCCACTGAGTAGTGATTCGCCGTACAGACCTCCGTGACGAGATCGAACCTGGCGACCGCTGGCAGTAACGGTAGGGCCAGCTTGTGCAGGTGTTCCTGTATCCGATTGTCGTAGTGATCGCCGGTTAGATGTAGAATCAGATTCGTAGTCTTCCTCGTCTGAGAACGTATACTTCATACGCTTGCCACGTGTACGTCCTTCATATAGTGAGAAGCCGGGTTCGGGTCTGGTGAACTGCGCTTTGCGAGCCATGCGATATTCGCGACGTTTACGCTTCTACATAATGATTAGCGGATATGCAAGTCAAGAGCAAGGCATTGCTTTACGTCTTCAGTGGCCTCGAAACGGGGAATTGCATTGAGGATCCTCTCGCTCAGCTGCCGGGCACGCTGAGACCCATCTTCATCGTTGAGCTTTTGCGCAAGTACACGGAGCTCGTCGATGGAACCAGCTACACTCCACCATGTATGATGCTTAGAAGCTGGAGAGATGTACTCTCGATAGACCCTGAAAAAAGTATCGTCTCGTCCTTCCACAAGGAAGTAGCGTCGCTTGTCGCCGTCGCGCCCCCAGGGTTGTATGGAGAGTGGTTGGTTCTGATCATCATCGTGTCGCGCTTGCTTGTAGGAATCTTTGATTATAGAACTGATAGCTTCTGAACCATGCAAACTCCAGAGGATGAGGGATTTCAGGAGGGTGAGCTGAAGTATAGGGGGTTAGCGGATGTTGCAAGATGATGACAACAAACGCAGCGGGGACTTACACGTTCCTGCGGGCCCATCGTATTGAACGATTTACCTCCAAGAAGAGGGTTGGAGCCATTCCACGCTCGGGGCCACTGCGATTTCTGTGTCTGGATGGCCTCTTCCAAAGCCCGCCCGTAATGTCCTTTCCTGCACAACGAACCGAACGTTAGCTATCATGAACGCATGGAATGGTCTAAGACATTGATGCGATCAAAAATCTTATCAGGAGCGGGGCAGTGAAAAATATACTGACTCGACAGGCTTTTTGCGATTGAGGACGAGCCCCAGCAGGGCGCACAGTAGGCTCTCGACTTGTGGTGAAGGCAGTGGGTCAACTACGCCCCTCTCAATATCTTGCGGTCCGAAATGGGGGCATTTAGGCGGGAAGGCATCACTAAAGCGTGATCTGAACATTACAATGAACTATATATTGATAAAAGGTTAGCAACTGATGCATGTAGGGGAGTTGGGAAGAAGATGCTGCAATCACGCCCAGAACGACGCGATTGACGCACCAGCGACTTACAGCGATATCAGAGTTGTCTGCTAGTACCTCCTCATGCGGAGGAGATGCAGGGCGCTTCTTCCGTGGTGGTGATTGTTCGACGAAGCTGAGGATGGTGCCCTTCTTTTTTTGAGAGGGCTTCGATGGAGACTTGACGGGAGCAGTGACCTCCGGCATCTCATCATCCGTCGACGGTGGAGAAGACAGGGCAGATGAGTCGGTGTCACTCATCGTGGTGGTTGCTCCGGGCTAGTTGTTGTGGAAGTCAGTCGGGGGGAAGTGCGGACGTGATGGTGCGCGTTTCGACGTCGGGAATGGAAGACGACGATGAAGGAAGCTAGGCAAATCATAGCGCACGACGTAATTTGACCGCCCAATAGCCGGCTCATATATGCAGTATGTATCAAGGGCATTGAGGAGCACATGAACAATCACTGAACCCTCCTGAAGGGCCTAAACATCGTTACAGCAAGCTGTTGAATTAATAGAATCATGTTTCTATTTACGTGCATACATCGCACATTCATTAGATCTAAGTGACATGTAGAGTCGGAAGCGAATACTGAATCGCAGGTCGCCATTGACTTCGCAAATGCCTCCAGTCCAACAGTCATTCCTGCGTTTATGCTAGCATACGATAGCATGAGTTCGCAGCACTGCCTTTGTAGGCAGCCGTGGTCAACCTCCGTTGCTTTTGTCCATGACGCCGTGCGTGAGTGGACAAACTGGCTCGATCGACGGGCGCAAAACAGCGCGAAGCCCAATCCGACCGTACAGCGGCACTGTTCCAACGAAGAAACCAACAACAACGCACCGGGAGCGCTTTTGCATCGGACCTGATCCCCATCCCACGGCATCGCATTGTTGATATCCAAATACTGAAGACGAGAATGTCCTGTTTGAGCCGCCTCGCATAGACCAAGCAAGCTCGACGCCCGACGATCTTCGACTCTTCGCACCAGCGTAGTGGGGAAGCCTGTCAGTCTTACACGCCCATCCACGACGCAATGCGTTTGTAGCAAATCTTGGACTTTTATGAGGTCCAATGTAGAGAAGGTAGCAATTTCTGATATTATCTGACTCTTCATAAAGAACTTGCTTACTGTGATGCCAATTTTCTTGGCATGCAGTGATCGAAATAGAGACAAATGATTTGGAAAGAGAGTAACGGACTGGATTTGATGTTTCGAAAATAATATGACATATGAACAACGGAAATCTCAAAAGGAGGCTGGGGTGAAGACCAGGAACGAGGCGAGCTTTTGCATTCGCCTCATCCCGCATTCTGAAGATTAGCAACGCAACATCCAAGAATCCATTATACGACGTGACAGAACCCTACCCTTGAAGATTTTCATGACTGCGGCAATAATGGCCATTTTATCGAAAAGGCAAGTGATTATGGACTTCCAGGGATAACTAAAGGTAGCATATAGCGCGTATTCGAATGATCGCGCATTAGTATTTCCATCATATTTGACAAGGTGCTTGTTGTTGAAAAGCATTGAACATGTTGAGGGTGAACGTGAGAAGGTCTGGGAGGACGAGGTAAGATTTGGGAGGCGTCTTGGCGCGCACGGACCACAAATCACGTGGACTTGATTTAGAGAAGGACCGCCGAGAGCATATCACGGTGGATGTCATTCTTGGTCGTACTATAAATTCCTTTGTCAGTACAAGCCTAGAAAGATCCCAATCTATATACTATTTCCGACCAACCTTAAGGATGGCAACTTGCTTTTATGCCCTCCCCAGAGTCTAAATCAGCTTTGTGGGCTGGTAGTAAAGGAAGGCGGTAGACGAAGACCCATTCTCGGAAAACGACGAATGATGACATGCGTGTGCTTGTTCTCGGAAATTACTGGATAAGATGAACTTGTAATTGATGAGGCGATGTTGAATTGCCCCGCGCGGAGTACTTTTCAAGATGCCATGACAACCAAAAGATTGAAGATAGACCTGATGGTCGTCAGCATAGTAAGCTAGGCGGGCTGTGATATCTAGTTATGTTAAAGAGGCCATAGAAGAGTGGGCGGGGATAAGTACTGAACACCTCCAGACCATTACCGCTGCTACAAACGCGTCAACTTGGGACCGGGTTGCGTTCGTTAGGCCTTTGCGGAAGAATCGAAAACGTAATCTTGGATATTGACCGAGCCTTTTCCAGTCTCTGGAAGGTAAGATTTGAATGCAGTTTCGGCGCTCTGTTTCAGCTCTCAAACAGTGGATACCGGAACTTTGTCATTGAAGCGTTGCGGCTCAACCCTTGGAGTACAACACTTGGCCATCTCTGTCGACGATGCAGAAGGCGTGCCGCTCTGAGGAATGCTTATTGCAGCGCTAGCGGAGGATTTCCGTACACATTGAATGTGGGTGAAGCTAATGTTAGCATGCCGGTCCGCGAGAAGCCGGAGATGAAACGTGAAACGGCGCGCGGTACACTTTTCAAGTCTGTAACTTGACAGAGGAGTGATTGGGAGACGATGGACTGAGGTAGCGCCCACAGGCAGGACTGCTGCTGGTGCCAAGCCGACGCGGCCTGCGAATCGCTGGGGTTCGGCGGTGGCGGGCACGGCCGGGGTCGCCACTGCGTAGCATGAGTGGCAGGCCGGGGCACTTGACCGGTTGTGGCAGCAACTCCAAGAAAAGAATGAGAGATAATGCGTGGCCCTGAAACTAGCCTCTCTCCCCTCCAAGCTCGCCTTACAAAGACAGCCAAGACAATCTCTCTCCTCATTTCCATTCACCCTTGCCTCCTATATACTTGTTCCTCTTCTATTGTCGGGAGTCATTGTTGGTCGCGAATCACATTCCCTGGGTGTTGAGGAAACAGGCCACTCCACACGACGCCAGCAAATCCAAAGATCCTACCACAGTAACCGCGCCGCCTCCGCCAACGGTTGCTCCCTCATTCTCCTCCTCGGATCTGCCTTCTACCACCATAGCGTGACAATCATGAATCTCAACAAGAAGCTCGATCGCATGAAGCAATGGGCGGGGGAGAAAATGGGCGGGGAAGTCAAGACGAGCACCTCTGATGAATTTAAGTCTCTGGAGATGGAGATGAACTTGAGGCATGACGGTATGGTGTCCTCTGTACACGGGGGAGCTTTGTATACTGATTCCCATTGCAGGCATGGAGAAGCTGCATAAATCGATGACCGTATACACAAAGTCACTGTCAAAGCGTGCCGAAGGTGACGACAGGGAAAAGAACCTCCCGGGCGGATACATGGGCTCTACTATGGTCACTCATGGCGAGGACTTTGAGCCGGACTCCGAGTTTGGGAATTGTCTATCTTGTGAGTCTCAAGTCCTCTTGAACCCGAGCCTCTCCTGCCATCGTCATGCTGACCGCTCCTAGCACTCGGCAGGGCAAACGAGAGGATTGCACGCATGCAAGAAACCTATGTTCAAGGTGCTACCTCCAGCTGGCTAGAAGGTCTGGAGCGCTCCCTAGCTCAAATGAAGGAGTACCAGGTCCGTAATCTCTTCTTTCTGCAGCTCCCGCCAAGCATCCCGCAGCTTTCCGATCGGTCCGCGCTGGGGACTAACCTTTTATAGGCAGCACGCAAGAAGCTCGAGCAGCGCCGATTAGCCTATGATACTTCTCTCGCGAAGATGCAAAAGGCCAAAAAGGAAGACTTCCGCGTTGAAGAAGAACTGAGATCACAGAAAGCAAAGTACGAAGAGTCAAGCGAGGATGTATACAGGCGAATGCAGGATATCAAGGAGGCAGAAGTGGACAGCGTTCAAGATCTGACCTCATTCCTTGAAGCACAGTTGACCTATTTCGACCGGTGTCGAGAGATCCTGTTGAATGTCAAGCGTGACTGGCCTGCAAGGTACCTAAGGACGGTTTCTTTTATTGCTCAGAATTCTTCAGTTAACAACCTCTCCAGAGACGTTCGCGAACCCCGTCATCTTTCTCGCTCCCGCTCGAATACCGCCCATGCTTACTCTGAGCGCTTCAATCCTCCCGAAGAAGAGCCCATGCCTGAGCAGCCAAAAATCACGATCCCACGCCTCTCTTCACGCCAGTCTCCATCGCACGACTCCTACTCTCCTGGTGGATACTCCTCTCGCCCGCAAAATCTTCGTTCTACAACCTTCGATGCTCCCTCAAGGGTGACCCGCGACATGTCCCCTAATCCACGACTCTCACGCGTACCAACCGACTCCTCCATCATAATGGCCAATCGTACACAATTGCGTCCAGTCCGACGCGTTGACACATTTGCGGATCAATACGACGATGACTACGGAGATAACACTAATGGCTGGAGACGTGACAGATCGCCTCCCAGCCCGGCAACCAGCCAAGGCAGTCTCCCATCCCGGGCAGCAAGCTGGACTGCAGCAGAAACCGCATCGACAGGAAAGAAAGCACCGCCACCTCCTCCACCCTCAAGAGCGAAGAAACCTCCACCACCTCCTCCGCCAATGAAGAGAAGTGCGCTAAGTGCCTCTCAAACCTCGCATTATTAGCCATCTTAAATTCTTTCCTCCTTATTGGCTAACGTAGGTGAATGCTAGACTCGAGAATCGTCACTTTCTAGAGCCATTGGCCTTTCGATTTGGATTTCTTCCGGCCATGCCATGTGTCTGAATAGTAACGACTTCTCTTTCCTCCAAAAAAACTCGGTGCATTCGGTAGGAGCTTCGGGTTTGGGCTTGGCTAGTTTTGGATTTGCGTTGTGAGAAGATTTGAACCACCCGTTTCCCTAGGGGGCTGGTCAAGTCTTCTTTTGGATCTGTTTCGCTTCAGTACCACTGTAGTACTTACTCCTACAATTTAACGGGACGATGAGGTTACTGTTGCAAGAAAACTGTTCTAGGTGGGAGGAGTCTCTCTGCTATCTGACAAGGACTGCAGCGCGGTCCTGGTCTGGCGTCATAGGCAACAGGCGGGACTGTATGTGTATTCTGGAGTAGAGCGTGGGCGAATTGGGATGGGTCAGTATTGTGTGTTATACGATTCATTTAGCTAGTCCGGGGTTTGGTGATTATGGATGCATCTTTTCTTCCGAATGAATCATGCAATGGTCGTGATACGCGTCTTGGGTGAGGCTACGTGTACCTCTGTTGGAAGAAGTTCAGAACCACCGAACTGGAATTTTAACTTCCGAATTCTTCATATCGGTACGTTGGTTCCTTCTTAGAGAAAATTCAATAATTGTTAAAGAACTGTGGAGAGTGTTGATATGTTATATAAGAATACTTTTAAGGCAGCGTCGAAGCTGACTGCACCGATACTCCCGGCCATGGCCTAAGTTTTTCCAAAAACGAACCCAAATGGTATATCACATCATTCCGGAACCGGATGCCTGGTTATCGGAAGCGAAGTTCCAGTTATCCTGTGTGAAGGTTTCGTCAGACATATGAGTGTCCCTGTTGGTGTACACGTTGACTTACCCATTGTCGCATGTTGTTAGTATTCTGCAATCCGCTCGACCCAGCGCCGTCGACCCACTCATTCGCTCCCGAGTCTATTGGTACGAAGATTGCGCCCGGGTCTGTCGAAGGCATAGACGACAAGAAGTCCTCAAGGCCTTCCGTGCTCGGGGCCCCACCCAAACTGCCAAGCAGAGCGTCCAAATCCACGTTCAATCCCTCCATCGGAGCTGCAAGTTGAGGTTGCATGCTCATATGTGACATGCTTGGATCGGTCGACATGAACTCCTTCTGCTCAATGGACTGGCTTAGCTGTTGCTGGGTCATCTTGCGCTTGTTCACCCCACGCATAATGTAGTATGCCTCAAGATTCTCCTTTACGGTCCAAAGCAGATCACTACATCTTTCGCGTACGCCAACGCCATAGCAGTGGCCGAAGACATGGTCAATAAGAGTCATCATGCGATCTTTACGAGGGAGATCCGGCGTGCGATACAATTCGGTCAGGAACAGCAATACAGCATGATATTGCTGGTACGTGCTTGAATACCAGACCCAAGGATTGAGCGAGGGAAGGGTATCGAGTGTGGCGCCGATTTCCAGTGTGGTCAAGGCCGCTGTGAGAAGGACGTCTCGAAGTTTATTTTCTGACTCTGACCGCGGGTGCTGACAAGTCTGGGGCAAATGGCGATAGAGAAGCGTAGAGTCACATCGCGCTAAGAGGAGTGTCGCAACAAGCCCAGCGTAACGTTGAATGGGAATCTGAGCGTCAAGGAAGCGGAGGTGTTTGGAGTGTATTTGCCGCTTGCGAGCTTCCACTCTTGCTCGAAGATCATGAAGCGTGAGTGTTTTCCGATCGATTTCGATTCGGCCGCGAAGGATAAGCCGGTGCAATTCGTTACATTCGTATCGAATCAACGAGAGGGTTACATCCGTCCAGCCTTGGATTGGAGTTGGATGCGGTTGCCATTTAGCGGTCCCAAATTCAAACACATCATCATCCACATTCAGCGGCAACGGTATGTCGAAGTCATCTGGGCGGATTGCGGGTTGCGGGCCTTGGGCTTCAGCCGCCCTGAAGTCTAGAAAGCAGATCTGATACCAGAGCAGCGAGCGGACGTGGCGTTGGTATGGCGTGAGACGATTTGCAGGGTTGTGGCTAGTGCGGTGGATGCCAATACACTGGGCAAGTCGGACGAGTGCTCCGATCAGAACCGAGGTCGCGCGGGAAATCTGAGCCCGGCATAAGGGAATCTGAAAAGTCTCAGCAAATACAGGGAGGCAAAAACGCGAGGAAGTTCTACTAGATATATAGTAAGCGCTTGTAGTGTCCGAATATTGGAGGTTATTGCCCAATTGGCATGCAGCAGCGCCCTCTCGGTAGCTGTTTGAAGCCTTTGGAATATGTCCTCTTTAGTAACTCCAAATTGGGCTTTGGATTGAAGAGAGGACAAGGTCGCAGCAGCCGCCATACAAACGGACAAAACCAGGGCTGTGGTTGAATCTTGATTAGGGTCGCCCATTTCCACGTTTATCCAAAACCTGTCGAAAAGGCGCTTGAAAGATGGAATATGCAACACATGAGCGATCGGGCTAACGGCTTCAACATATCGATGGCACAACATCTCAGCCTCAAGCCTGGTCGGGAGTTGAGGGCTCTGGAAGTCATTCCTGTGAGGCAGCTGCTTTGATGTACCGAATAGCAGGTCCAACGAAGGTGCTATTGCCGGAGTATTCTCTGCAGATAGGAGAGTTGATGACTCTGGAACCCTCTGGCCTGCTACAGATGAAGAAGAACTGGGATGAGCTGAGAGCAACTTTCCGAGCTATAGCATTGTATGCTTAGCAAATGCCCCTTTGAATGAATGAATGTATGGAAAGAAGCTAATTTGAAAGTAGAGTAGATACCTCTTCGGCATATTGAGGTCGAAAGAATCCAGTAACATTTTCAGTGAGTACCATGCGCCCGATCCGAATATTGAGATCAGTGGTAATGCGATCCTCGTCTTCGTCCTCGTCTTCATAAACATCATCACGTGTCACGTCGGGCTCGGCCGGTAGCTTCTCCCATATATCGTCGTCGGCATCGACTTGCTGTTGATAGGCTTCCCATTCGTAATCACGTGGAGGGGTGCCGGGAGTGGTGGTAGAGGCATTGACGCTACTATTCTCGTTCTGGGTGCGTAGAGGCAGAGGCTGCGTCCAATCTGGCTGAGATTTGGAAATTGATTCCCGTTGCCTTTTCTTCTGAGCGGACTCTGGCACGGTTATGAAGACACAGTCTCTGCCGAACGCGGTACAGTTTTGGCAAGGGTGAGTCTTGCTGCACCGTGATTTCCTTTGGCGACATTCAACGCATGAGTTGATGGGCCTGGGATTGCGCCGTCGAACGACCCGAGATTGCGTGACTTGTTCTGGCATATCTCACCAGCATCTTTGCGCCATTGACGGCAGTTGACAAAGCCGGATAGAAATCAAGTTTCCCAGGGTGAAACTTTGGTGGAGTGGCAGACTGAGAGGGAGCGTCTGGCAGAGTAGAGTACAGGAATGATGGCGGTCCGAGGTTGACGAGCCTTTAATCGGTGATCGGCAATTTTTCAGCCCACAGCCCTATGAGATTTCGCCGCAGACAGCAAGTATACAGTTAGCGTTTCCGGTGGGTGGTTTGCCGATCGCTAGTACGTACCTGGGTACTTCCACTCGTACTTCGTATTTCTTAGGGACTACTGCAGAGTACAGAATGGGTCTCGGGGCCATATTACGCCTGCTTTGTCACTAATGGTACCGTGTCTGCTATAGTCACAGCTTTACTGATATCCTTGGAGTATGTCTCTATCGCGTCCGTGATCTTATCTAAAGCTGTACCATGGCATGCCTAGGTCGCTATCCGACATGTACAATGCATGCTCAAATTTGAATCATTTCTTTCAAGTACGATAATCCCCATTGATCGTAACGTACTCATGACTAAAGTCACAAGTCCAATACACTGCCTCCTGCCCCTGCTTCTCACTTAATCTGACAATAATCTCTAGATCCTCACTTTCCAAGATCTTGGCTGCTCGTGTCTCATCTACTGCCTCTGGCTCTCCTTTGACCAGCAGCTTCAGCTCGGGGCTTCCATCTACTGGGATAAAGCTGACTGATGTCTGCTCCGGCACGACGGAAGAGACACCTTCAGCATAGCCAGTTGCACACAGAATCCGGCCCCAGTTAGCATCTTTGCCATATAGAGCTGTCTTGACTAAGGGACTCCGGGCAATCGTGCTCGCTACTCTATGTGCGTCCTCGTATGTTGCTGCGTTAGTAACGCGGATAGTAACAAATTTTGTTGCCCCCTCTCCATCTCTTACTACTAATTTGGCCAGGTCAGCCGCAAAACTGGTGAGCGTTTCTTGCATGGCTGCGTAATCAGGAGATGACTCGCTAGTAATAGTCTTGCCTCCCGCAGCACCATTTGCGAGTAGAGCAACCGTATCATTTGTGCTGGTGTCGCCGTCAATGCTTATGCTATTGAATGATTTCGTGATTGCGTTGCTCAAGAGTTGCTGCAATGGTGCAGGTGCGATAGGAGCGTCGGTACAGAGGATTCCTAGTAAAGTGGCCATGTTAGGGTGTATCATTCCCGCGCCTTTTGTCATCCCAGCTAAGTGGTATGTGATTGATGGAGAGGAAGGGAGGGTAAAAGGGCGTGAGAGGAGTTTAGGGAAAGTGTCTGTTGTGCAGATTGCGCGAGCAGCAGAAAGCCAGTGGTCGTGAGTTCCGCCAAGATTAGAATAGGCCGTTGGCAGTTTCGAGACTATTTTTTGGATGGGTAGTCTGCAATGCATTAGTCTGAGGCTCGAGGGTGAAGAAAGGAGAAGCTGCTTTGAGACTTACCGTTGCCCAATCACTCCAGTACTCATGACTACGGACCTACTTCCCAGTCCGTCGTCTTCTCCATTGCTGTCCCTTTCAAAACAGCCATCCGTTTCTTCTCCCATTCTAACTGCATCCTCAATTCCTCCCTTCCCTGTAACCGCGTTTGCACAACCGGAATTCACGACCACAGCCCTGACTCCATCACCTCCTCTCCTCCTAAGCATCTCTCTCGTCACAGTGACCGGTGCGGCCTGGAATTTATTCTTTGTGAACACAGCCGCGCCTGAACATGGTGATTCAGAGGCTATGAGTGCCAGATCGTCGAATCGCGTGTTGGAAGCTTTTACGCCCACGTGCGCAGAGCCGGCGCGAAAGCCGAGAGGATAGGTACCAGAAGTCGGGACATACTTCTTCTTTGAGGGTGGAATAGAGCCTTCGCCAGGTGCTGCGTAGTGTCGGATTTGTTGCATAAGCGGCGAAAGAAGGCGAGTGGGTTGGTACGGTTTGAGAGACATGGTTGCTGTAGAGTCCGCAGTTAGATTTTTAAGAATCGAGAGCGATTTTAGGTGTTGATGAGCAATGTAAAGAGTCAATTACTGGCCGGGATGATTTACGCACCCAGATGTTCCACCTCAAAAGCCAAGATAAAATCCACCTCTCCCAATTGAAGCGTCCAACGCCCTCAATATAGCTTCACGCTGCGTCCTGCGTGACTTAAAAAATTCGCTGCTCCGCCATGCGCCTGAGCTTATCGCATTTATCTCTTCCCGCAGCTAAGCCTAGCTCGGTTAGCACAAAAATGCCCGCTCCCAATATGGCGCCGAGTAAGTAACAGAACACGACCAGACACTGCACAAGGCCGACCTTATTCTTCGTTGTCGTATATGGACTGACGATGAGGAACACAAGGCACATGGGAAGGCCTAGGTAGAGAGAGCGTGGGAGCACCCGAGCAAGTAGGACCAGGGAAGGATCCAAGTTGCAGAGAAGGCCAGGATTTCGGACGTGAAGATTAAGGATTGCGGTTATCAAGGCGACTTGGACGACAACGCCAGCGAGGAGTGTGTATTCAATTTTGGCTAGACGACTCGCCGATGGGGTTTGCGCTTCGGTCAAGGTGGAACGATTTTCGGTTCGCTGAACTGGTTGGGCTTCAAGCTCTGAAATGTTCAGGAGAGGGCTTCTCTCATCGGCAATAGCCATGATTGCAATGATGTCTTCGACTGAGCGGGGAGAATTGGATTTTGTATATTGCGATTGAGTTGCCTATATATTTTCATTACTCTAATTGTCGGTAAATGTTGCCTCCCAACCCGATTGAACCGTGGCTAAAATCTTCCACTCATCATACAAAGTGGTTGGTCGAATCGTCATCGTTAGTTGAGACGTATAGGACGAGCTTCGAACTCGTTTCGGCCACGTTAGTGAGACGCACCTGTTTCTTTCTCCGCACAAAAAGTAGCAACGCCTCGACTACTTTCTTCGAGTAGCGGGTATATGCCGCTACCCTAGTGCATGGACCATCAAACCTTTAGGAAAGGGGCTGAAACAATGTCACTGTTGTAAGTCGAATGCAATGCTAAGACAGTAGAATCTAGTCAAACTTTGGAAAGATAAATGCAATAGAACTTTGTTTGCTCAAATTAGACTCAGGGTAGGTTGATGGTCACTTGGGTAATGATATTGCGTCAAGTGTGCGAAGTGAACTTGACCATTCCCCAAAGCTCGATTAACCTTGGGAGCGGCCAAATCATGATTTGAGGTGGTCAACAATAGGGGATATGTGACATTGTGTTAGACCAGGCAATTCAAAATGGGGAAAGTTACGACAGAGTAGTGGAACACGAGTAACAAGAAAATAGTCCCGGATCTAGTGTAAACTGGTGATCTTGTTTCTGTTTACCTCGGTCTTGATAGTTAGCTCACCCTGCTTGAGAGCTAAGTAAGTCAACCAGAATTACATCTTGGGTTTCTCATACACGAGCCAGGTCCCCTCAGCCCAGCCAAGCTCTCCCTCCGGAAACCAAGTAACTTTTGCCTTCAAGTCAGTAGCGTTCATCTTGACCAACCACCCCAAATTAGCCTTTGCATTGATATTCAGCGTTTTCTCATCGCCGAACCCAACGGCGAATACACGAAGCTTCCCAAAGTCTATGCCAATCTCGGCGTACTTCGTCACCATCTCCTCACGATCGATTATCTTACCCTCGGTACAGTAAGCCACCACTTTCCGAATCTGGTCTGCGTTGGACCGTGTGATACTGGAACCTAGGCCGTAAATATGTCGATATTCAGGAACGAACATCTCCAACGGATCGTCCACATGGACGTAGAAGGTGTTTTCGCCGTAGAGTATACCCGCCGCTTCTGAGTGGATCCTCTTGCTAGTGCGCAGTATAGCTGTGCTGAGCTGCTCACCAGCGTTGTCGAGATCAGGCCATGAGAGGAAAGAGTGGACAAGTTGAAGGGGGAATGTATTGGTAAGCAGCTCTCCGTAGATCTTGTTTCGCAGTTCGCCTGGAATGTCCTCGAAAGTGAACGGCTTCTTCTCTTTCGGTGTAGGTACACGGAGTAACAGGCCGTTGAAGTCAGGGAGACGGGTCGAGGAGAAGTCAGGCACAACATGCTGTTGAGCAGAGCTGCTACGAACCATGTCGATTGGGTTCATGATGAGGCCGAATTATTCCCACTAGAGGTCAGACATTGCAGGTAAGCCATCGAGAAAGAAAGTCGACTTAATGCGATCAAGCATTTAGGTCAGGATAGAAGCAGGAAGGCAAAACATGCATTTTACCCGTAGTGACACAATAAAATCCTTTGCAACAGTAGAGCCAAAGATGCGGACTACCCACACTTCGCACAGCGCGCTGAAACACCGAAACCGCAAACTTTTGCAAGAGAATGGGCGAGACTATCTAGATTGTAGTGTTGTAGATTATCTATGTCAGCAATCTGACCAGCAATTTGCGAAATCTGGAGTGAAAAGGGATCAGGATTGTTTGGTATGTTGGGTGTTGATGAGTCTGCAGTAGACTGAGGGAATAGGACTGCACCACTCTTTGTTTTTGTTTTGATAATCCGAAAAGGGAAGAGTGGGAAGGCTTGGCACACCACGTTTGCAACTTCATCGAGCACATCTCGGATGCTCGATTTAGGCGACCAAGATTGCACGTGGACCCTGCAATCCATAACAGTTCCGATGGCAAATACCGTGTTCTTAATGACACCGAATTAGGTTTGCGGGCGCTCTCATCTTCCAATTCATTCGTAGCGCTCTGCTGACGGCAACTCAGCAATTCGGGACATCTCTGTCTGAGCTATGTCGGTCCGTATCGAAATTTGATTTGTTAGTTGAATCTGCAGTCGTTTGACGAAACCAAGGTCCTCTTCGCGGCAGGTCTTTTTCCAGCGTGGATCGTGTCGGCACAGAATTGCACGGTTGCTGCCTGATCTCAACGTCATATAGAGGATAGACGGTGCTTGCGCCTGGAAAGCTGACGACAGGAAAGCAAATGACTGCATCGCATCTGCTAGGGCATTGACTTGGCCACAAGAGATTGCTGACGAAAAACTTTCAGCTATCTTGCACGAAAGAAACGAGACTTCAGTGTGCAAGAAGTTTTTCAGTGTGAAAAGAATGGTACTGTCCATTATCGAGCAACGACGGCCCAATTGTGAACATGCTGGACAGATGAAACAGGCCACTTGACCTCCGGCCCAGGCGACCAACGGACTTATTATGGGTGGGATCTGGTGTCGTTCAAGTGCGCTGTCGATTGGATGAATAGCGGCAGGTAGCCCTACTTTGAGAGGCCTGCGGTTGAAGATGTCAAAGATGGTGGTTGTCGATGAATGGTTGTCGTTGAAGGTAGGCTGCCGTGGCTGCCAGCGTGGAGACTGACTGGATCCTGCGAGCGTGCACGAGCCAACTACAAGCGAAGGCGTTGACAGTGAACGTCATTTGCATCTTGATCGCTCGGGGCCTGGACTTCCGCCATACGAGAGCTTCGATTTCTTTTCTGCCGTGTATCGATGGTCGGCCATTGGAGTTTTGTGTTGCTGGATGAGTGCGCAACAGAACTTCTCTTGAAAAGGGCGGTGCTTGACAACCTGAACAAGGCCATGCTTCGTGGTCGCAGCCCCTAACAGACACAGATACAGCAAGGCAGCCTTGATGCTCCAGTGGCTCTCAATTTCCTGAATCCCTGTGTTCATAGTAGCTCACTATCTCGTTCTCATGCCGCACAAACAAAAGGCCCGCCTTGGGTGACACAAGCCTTGGGTGACACAAATGCGCCTTGTGGCTTGGACGCTTCCGAGTCGTTCAGATCTAAAAACCTAAACTGTTACAGGGCTGGCGGGGAATTTCTAATCCTTCGAGGTAGTGATCTTTCAAAAGTAGCTCATTTTCTTCCGACTTCGTCAAGTCCATCGTACCGCGTTATTTCTGTTCATTGCTATTAGTATCTGTTTTTATCGTCTCCATCAACATGTCGAGCATCGTAACATCAAGAGGCACTAACCTTGGATCTCTGAAGTCGACCTTCACCCGTGCGCCTGGTTGTGCCGTCGCTGTTATCGAGTGCCCTACTTGCAACATCGCATGGCAAGCCCAACAGTGCTATAGCTTCGGCAGCAACGAACAAGGCGTAGAAGACGCAGCAACCTGCTGGCCTCCTGCGACTGTGGCGGCACCAGGACCTCCGTTAGCAGGATGGGGTTTCTATTCACCTGGACTAATTTGTCCTGCCGGATACACAACTGCTTGCACGGCTGTCTCGCAAGCAAATGGCGGCACATCGCTGATGTCACTAGCCACTACTGGCCCGATACAAGGATCGTTCCAATTTGGCCTCGTTGCCGGTGAGACTGCAGTGGGATGCTGTCCGAGGTATGTGTGGCGCATCGACCTCCTGGCGATACATGCTAATATTTGACGGTTTACAGCGGGTACACATGTGCCACCGATGGCACAGATAGGCAAACGTGCGAGGCAGTTGGAACATCAACTTCATTCTCGGCCGTAACATGCGAGTCGGGAACATCGGGTGGCTTTACCTTTTACTCCATTCCCTATACTACAGCCTCAGCGATCACGATCTCAGATTACACCTTATTCGCGCCAATGATCCAGATGAACTGGCAGAGTTCTGACCGACCTGTTTCGACTATCACTGTGGCACCTCCAACCACTAGTACAAGCGGCGCTTCCCTTACAGCTGCTGCATCTACGAGTGCGCCCCCAGCACCAATTGGCCTCAGTACTGGCGGAAAGGTTGCCGTCGGTGTAGCCGTACCTGTCGTAGCCCTTCTCATCTTGGGCTTAGCCCTCTTTATCCTATGGAGAAAGCGAGTGAAGAGAAACGAAGATTCTAATGAACTTCCAGCAGATTCAGTAACTGGCACGGAGAAGTTTGGCCCTTCGATAGCATATCGACGTGACGCAAACAACCAGCCTGTCCATGAACTTCATACGCCCAACAATGAAATCAACCCGCAGGAACTGCAACAATCTAGTGGCCCCATTTTTGAGTTAGCGTCTTCGCATGACCGGACCCAGCCTTCCTCCACGCAAAAGCCTTGAAGTTCGGAAATGAGGTTTTCTTCCTTGAAGAACCTATGTAAAAGGCCTAATGTTGGCTTCTAAGACCTTTCCGCGCTAGCTCACGGCAACATATTGCTTGTGAGTATGTGGATGATTTCTTGTCTACCTGCGTCAGAGGTACGCAGCATCGAACTGGTCATTCCCTACATGCTACACTGCCAGACTCGAGCAACAGAGAGCTGGTATTCGATCATACTAGAACCCCTGAAAGCTGTAACGGAAGTAAGAGGGGAGGATAAAGATCTATTCGAACATATAATCTACCGTGTTAAAGAGTTATATGAGGGATCATGCTGAAAGGAAATAGTTTCAAACTCGAAGTGAACAAGCGTATGCTCAATCAACGTCAACTTTTTCGATTACAGCAGGAGAAGCTGAATTGTATTCATGCAGATTATGAATCGTAACCAAATTGCCACCACCGACCCTTCTCCACAGCACTTCTCCATGGAGCCTCTACCTTTCCTCTACACAAACCCCGCCGGCGAAACCTGCCTCTCATATTCCGTCCTATCTCCACAAAAACCCCCATAAAACACACGTTCTTAGCGTGGCATAATTAATGTAACGCCCGTTCAACCCGTTCGTATGCATATACCTCCTTGAAATGGCACGTTATACAACTTTCACCAGATTCACCTAGCCTTCACCAGCAAATCTCATCCTTCTCCCGAACCTCGGCCTCTTCCAACCCATTATAGCCATTAAACTTCTGAATATCGTTTGGATATCGGAAATACCCTCGTCTGCCCGTACGCCGTAAGTTCCACCAGTCGCCGTTGCTTTCTTTCACGCTTCCGGATGCCAGCCATTCCCCCTCGATGCCGTTGGAGGTTCGATACACGTCGCCGAGGAGCACGAAGATCCAGACGCCTTTGTGCCAGATTTGGACGCGCACATTGTCGTAGCACGGCATTATTTCAATGTGCTCTTATTGGCACAGTTCGTCGTAGAGAGATGTTTCCTCACTTAGAAACAAGAGCTTCATCTGAGAAGTTGAACGCATCAGACCGACGAGCTCGGGTAATGAGCAACAGACGCATCGAGAGTGTAGCGTTTGGCCGGTACTGTTGTCATTAAGAAAAGAGTGAAACGAGGTAGCGACGTGACCTGCATTTGGATCTGAGAGTAAACTTGATTCAGTATAGGGAGTTCGTGTAGACTGCTGAGTGGAAAGGTCGACAACAACTGAAGCTTGGTTCTATGTTGAGGTTCACACTAGGGGTTTAATTCAAATTTCTTCGAAACGAGTAGAATTTTTGGCGTAGGAATGCAAAGTTTCGCAAGGAAAATTTTGTCTTCGCTATTAGGGCAAAAACATGCAATCGCTTTTCTATAAACCTCTGATGGATCTTCTCTGGGTATGCAAAACGATATTTCAAATATCCAAACGAACGCCAGTAGTGCAATGAAGCCTATTAATCTTCGCTGAGCTTCTGAACTATCAACCAGAGTATCAGTACAATACGCCTTTCGTACTCATTACTTCCCCCTCCCTACCCTTCACCGGGCTCGTCGCCATACGAATTGCGACCGCGAGTGCTTTGAACGCACTCTCGGCCCTATGATGGTCATTGTCGCCTCTTATACAATCCACATGTAGAGTCGTCCCTGATGTTTGTGCGAAGCTTTGTAAGCAATGCGGTAGCATTTCTGTAGATAGGTCGCCAATCTTTTCGCGCTTCAGGCCAAGGTTTAGGACGGAGAAAGGACGATTGGAGAGGTCAATGACGGCACGGGAGAGGGCTTCGTCGAGAGGAGCGTATGCATAGCCGAACCGTGCGAGTCCGGTAGAGGAGGAGAGGCAATCTCGGAGGGCAGAGCCTAGAGCGAGGAAGGTATCTTCGGAGGTGTGGTGGTCATCGACTAGTTGGGGCATTCATGTTAGCTGTGGACAGTTTGAACTCTTTTGCTAGATCGCATAAGTGGACCGTAAACTTCTATAAAAAGCAATTTTATAGACAAGGAATCTTCGTATTCAGTAACTTGAAGCATTCTTACTATGTAGATCCCCCCGACACCTTAACCTCAAACTCCAACCCGCATGCTTTGCTAAGGCATGGATCATATGATCCAGAAACCCAATTCCCGAGTCGACCTCTATTATCTGGCTCTTTGACGTCTGACTGGCATGCTCTTTGGCCTCTCCATTCGCCTGCTTCTTCCAGAACTCGCTTTCTTTGAATTCTTCCAGCGCGCCGCCATCAATGTTCAGCGAAAGTTGGATTTTGGTTTCATTGGTATCACGGTTCAGCGAAACGCTGCGCAATCTTTCTGACATTGTAAGAGAATATGTTGAGCGGGGTGTAGGGTCCAATGGTAGTGAATAGGGAAAGGTAGAAAAAGTTTTGTGAGCGTCTTTGTGGTTGATTAGGGAAAGTGGATGGTCTTGGCAGGGCTGAAGATTAGATAACGCCGGACCTCGAAATTTTGATGCCGACAACTTCAGTTTCAACGCCTGACAAGAACGCGGCAAAATCATTCGTACAACATGCCATCACAAGCCACTGACGAAGACTTGCCCATGCAAGATGCGCCCGTAGATGAGGAGACTGGAGAGCTCACCGAGTTGGGGCTGGAGGAAGCTGAAAGGGAGAGAGATCGTATTAAAGTGGTAGGCTTGAACCAGCGGTATAATTCCTCAATTGATCATTGTAAAAGCTAACCCTCACAGATGCCGGGGTCAACTGATGTTGCGGCATCATTCCAGTTTGACGGAGAAGATCACACTCTGGGAAATGCACTCCGGTATATCATTATGAAGAAGTTAGTCTATCAAACGCAAGGTTGTAAGACCGAAGTTAATGAAGAATAGTCCTGACGTCGAGTTTTGTGGATACTCTATCCCTCACCCTTCTGAAGCAAAGTTGAACCTGCGCATCCAAACATGGGGTGAGAACTCTCCCCTCGCCTATCTTTAGGTTCGCTTACCTCTTCAGATGGTGTCAACGTCTTTACGGTCCTGCATAAGGCCTTAGACGATCTTGTGGATCTCTGTGACGTAGTTATGGACGAGTTCAAGAATGAAAGAGATGCAGTTTACGGGGAGGAGACCCAGCTGCCCTCAAGCGGTCTTACTTCAAGCGACACGGTTTCCTAAATGGCCACATCATGCATTACAGGCGTTCAAAAAGGTTGCTGGCGCAAAGAAAGGAGGAAACTGGTATTTTAATATGTACAAAAGTTCTGTCATGATATAGATGGTGCATGTTCAGTTCCGTCCCTATCGCACAATTAGTCCAACGGGTCTCGCTTCCAACAAGATGAGCGGTCCACCTACCTCTAAGAACCCATTGATGAAGTTCGAAGGCAATCTCGCCTTTGGATCCTCCTCTGCACGGAAATATTTGAGAACGTGTGTGATTTGTTTCCAGTAGTTCAGCGTTTCCTGTAAATATCAGCTTGTACTCGCCTAATCCACCATCTATATTACTGGTGCGAGGGCTGATGATTCTGTACCTGGTAGTCTTGATGCGAATTGAATAACAACACGTCCACCGTCTTCAGCTGCTGCACATATCGATGCCTCTCGAATTCCTGCCGTACCTTTGTCCGGATCGTCGAGACTGGGAGGTTGAGTGTGTACATTGATTGAATCTCGGGAGACTGTTGTTCAGAACGTAATTGAGTATTGACTCTATAGCCTTGTATGGTGCTGCATGGGGTGATGCTTACAGCTCGAAGCCAATCCCGGTACGAATGGAGGACTCGGCGTTTGGCGTCGGCCCAATTGACCGCTATGAGCATGTTAGAGAGAAAGCCTACAGTGATTCGGATGCTGCACATACAGGAGCGTGTCCTCTGCGCCAGGTAAGTCGGGTTGATGGTCATGTTTGCGGAGATTGAAGCTTGAACGATGCGGCTTCGATGGTGGGTTGATGTGAGGTTCACGGGGCTTGGCAATTATTCGGGAACGGCCCTGCATAAAGTTATGTCATTTCTTGGGAGCGAGCGATCTCGAGAAAGTCCACGCCTGACAATCACTACCTTTACATTCACTTTCTCTACCTGCATACTACCAGGAGCCTCCACTTCTTTTAACCTAACCTGACCTAAGCCTTCTACCCAACTTCTCGCCACCATGCCAGTCATCCGAAGCGGCGCCCGCAACAAGAAACCTCCACCAGACGGCTTTGAAGACATAGAAGACACCCTCCTCGAGTTCCAGAATCAGATGAAGGATGCCGAAAATGCGTCTCACGATGGCAAGAAGAAGTACGAGATGGTGTGGCCAATCTTCCGCATAACACATCAACGTATGCATCCCCCTCCGTCCATTGCTAAATCCCACTTCTTCTATAAGCACCCATTCTCTCCCTCTCCTCGCAAGTTTCGAACACGGGGCGCGAGCTACTGACTGATTTACTCACAATGAATAGGTTCTCGCTACATCTATGACCTTTATTATGAAAAAGAGGCCATCTCCAAACCACTCTACGACTGGCTTTTGAAGAACGGCTACGCAGACGCCAATCTCATCGCGAAGTGGAAGAAGCAAGGTTACGAGAAACTATGCTGTCTACGATGCATTCAGACCAAGGAGACCAACTTCCGCTCTACCTGCATCTGTCGCGTACCCAAGGATCAGTTGCAGGAGGGACAGGATATCCAGTGTGTGAGTTGTGGATGTAGAGGTTGCTCGAGTGGCGATTGAGAGTTGAGAATCTTGGAGGAGGATTTTCTTGAACGGACTTATCTAAGATGGATTGCGAGTCTTCCCTGAAGGTGAGACTTTACAACCAGCCTTGTATCCGCCCAGACTAGATCAAAGAGATCGCATATCAAAGGTGGGGGTTCGGCGTAGGCGAAGCACATATACCCAAGATGTTAACACCATAGGGCATGGTTTGCAAGGCGTTCATAAGGCAAGGCGGAATTATGGGCTTACAGGATCTTTAGGCCTGTTCTTTAGAAGGATGGTTTCAAATGGGAACACTATTGGATTTTAATTTACTGGAGTCAGCCCTTGCTAGTAGTAGAAAATGCCCTTGTAAAGAATGAACAGATTGATTCGATCCATGTCGCAAATGTCAAATTAGCAATAATATAAGCAATTGTAGATTTTGCGTTTAGCACTTCGTAGCCTCCCAAACCTACAAAACGGAGGCCGATTCCCTTCGACGCCTTTCCCAGAGACGAAGCAATCCTTGCAAACGACCAGCAATGAGTATATGGATGCGGATATATCATTCTTGTATCACTGAACGGGTCACTTGCTAGGTGAAAACAAGCACTTTGACGTACGTTTCAAGACTTCAATTCTTATCCTATCACAAGGTACAGTCCTAGAATTCAGAGCATGAAGGAAGCAACCAGGCCATCTAACCACCATCAACCTCATCAACAGATTCATCACGACATCGACGTCGTGCCAAATCAAGGCTAGGATCAAGCCTCCCAACTGGAGGAAACAGCATTCAACAGAGTATGAGAAGGAAAAAGGCATTAGAAGGAAATATTGAAACCCATGTAAACAAGAAAACATTCAAACTTCAAAATTCGAAGGATCCAAGAGTGGAACTCTCCGTGAGTGTGCATAGCAGATCAACCAATAACGCCAAATGAGAACCAGTCCCAAGATTCCTGGTCGCTTCTGCCTAAGCGCTGCAGGATATATACTTGCGCCAAAACCCCAGTATCCGAAGAGTTCCCCGCCCAATCGCGTAGCGCCAGGTTGACCAAGGAAAATTCAAGGTCAGCAGTTAGACGCTTCCAGAAGGCCGGATACTTTAGTCGTGGGTATCATCTACATCGTGAGATCGTAAAGGGCTATCCAAGCATGAGAGTAGGATAGACTAAAAGGTGGATATGAAGTGTTGGGGGAGTTTCTGACGCGTTAAAAGCGTCGGGTGAAGTGTCGAAACGTGGTCAGACGATATGTCATCTCAGGAACACAGCTAAAAACGTGTGGTACTGCTTCGTGTAAAGCTTGGTCGAGACGGAGCCTTCGACGGGGAACCATTGGGAGCAACGACAGACGCGCCGATCTTTTGGAAGCCTTGCAGAATGTCAAACCCAGCCTCCTCTGATTCATCGCTATGAAGATCGACAAAGAGGTTGTCGTCATGTGGCAGCTCGAACGTCTGAGGTGGCGTCAAACCGGTGTGGATGCTTGAATCAGGCCTCGAAAGTGTGAAGTCGGGAAGGGGGTTCGAAGTGGGCGCCTTCGTTGGGGACTCCACGCGAACAGGAGAGTGAAGAGATGGAATATTGAGAAAGGGTGACTTCCAGTTCGAGGAAGGAGTGCCCGATCGAGAATTAGCTCTGAAGCCAGTTATGTCTGCAAGAATACCGGTGGTTGTGGCAGCTCGCTCAAGGCGAGGACGCTTAGCAGAGGGTTTTGATGGTGACTCTGAATCCAACTCGGCGAACACGTCGAATTGAGAATTGAAACCCGGCTCGTGCAGATTGAAATTCTCTTCATCAGGATAGTTCACAGCTGGGCTCCAGGGTTGGTATAAGAGGTGGTTGTCGACCATGACTGCCAAGCTCTTATCGGGAGACCCGACGAGTTCGCGAATGCGGTTTCGATGGTTGCGAAGGTTCGTGTTCGGAGAAGCAGATGCAGGAGGCAACGCTGGCCGCTTAAAGACGAAGGCAGGTGTAAGTGGCCCTTCACCATGCGAACCGATTTGACGAAAGGGAGATGAGGGAATGCCAGCAGCATGGCCAGGCTTTACATAAGATCTAGTTTTGGATGGGGAATCGTAAGAGGAGCCACGAATGCGAGCAATCTCCTCCTCGGCACGACCACGCTTGATGGATGGTCGTTCAAGATCGGCTTCCGATGTCAGGAGGGGGCCGAGAGGGTTGCCCTTGGTCGCCGAGGACTCAATCGACGAGTAGTAGCCACTGTCGCCTAAGCCGCCGAACTTACGCTTTCTACCACCAGATCGGCTTGTAGAAGGCAAGCGTGGGGCTCTGGGTGGTGTACCCTCACGTACTGGGTGCGAGATTGGCGCAGGCGGAGAAGAATGAATGTTCACAGGTGGCGGAGACGAGGGGATTTGTCGAGGAGGGGGCATAGAATCATCAGGTTCATAGCCATCATGTGCCGCAGGGTCCGAGCAAGGGATGGTGGCATCAGAGGAGAGCTCTGGCTCCTCCGGAAATTTGCTGGTATCCAAGCTTTTGACAAGACTGGACGGAGGTGGGAGACTAGCAGCAGAGGGAGCTGTGGAAGGGAGAACGCCGTCGCTCGTGAATGTTTGCACAAATGAATCAGGCTTGGAAATTCGGCGCGTTGAGCGAACTTTGTAGAACTTCTGCTCTGCACCCGGAACTATGACCCAGTAATTACCTTTACCGGGGTCGTCCTTGGGCCTCTCTTGCTTCTGGAAATCCTTGCTTAGGCTGAGATTGTGTCTGATACTGTTCTGCCATCCGGACTCTTGGTTACGGTAGTACTTGAAGGTGTCTGAGATCCACTTGTAGATCTGGGCGAGAGTCAATCGACGATTCGGTGCGCGAAGAATAGCCATGCCAATGAGATTAGCGTAACTGATGTTTGGCTTGGCTCCATCATCTTCAACTGGGGGCATTTCGTGTGGTTCAGGGAGTGGACCGAAGTCGTCTTGTTCTTTGACCTTTTGCTTCTTGCTCGATCGATCGCGGAGAGGAGCAGCATCCATCAGTGCACGCTTCGCTGAAGCCTTCTGCGGTGGATCGGCAGCCGAGACGCTCTGGTCGTGAAGTCTCATAGAAGAATATATATTCTCTTTGTCGAATTGAGCGGATGGGAACGCAGAGAAGATGGGGGGTTTCCCCTTTGATGTGGATTTTGAGTGCTTGGGCGAGTATCCATGGGCTTTTTTGACAAGTGAGTCGGTGCGGAAGTTCATTTCTGCAGGAGGTGGGATGGAGAGAGAGTTCAATCCCTTCTCCGCGAGGACGTTCGGTGGAGGCGAGCTGGAGACGCGATTCGTTTTACGAGGTGATGGTTCATTGGTGTAGTGAAGTGGCGGTTCTAGGAGGGTGTGGTGGTCGGAGGACACGTCGGTAACAGGCCCAAAGGCTGATAGAAGTTGTGCTTCGTATTCGGCAACTTCATGATGGTCGGGAGATGGGAGGGGATCTTGAAAAATCTGCAGCGAGGGTCGTCGACGCGTAGCAGCCATGGCTGTCGACGACGGCGAGGTCCTAATCGACCTCAGATATACTCGGCAGGGCGAATGACGCGTGAAATCGCGTGAAGATTGGCAAATGGAGTTGCTCGAAGTCGTGAGCAAGGTCTCGGTCGGGCTTGTGTTTGGCGAGACTGTAGCGACGCGGACGGAGAGGATGTCGTCAAAAAGCTGGTCCAAAGGCAGCCGGGTGTAATTGAATAAAGTGAATGGGATTCAAAGATAAGGATCTACGAGAAGACGAGTAAGGAGAGTGGCGTAGAAGCGAATGGGCTGGACGCAGCTCACCTCGTCGAGTCTTGAGGCAGATGAAAAGCTCGGTTGAAGGGCGCTAAAATCCGGGCGACAGCTGGGTAGCTTTGGCCCCGAACGAGGCTGGCTGAAGGCGGAAAGATGGGGCGGTGGTGGATCAATTGAGAGACAACAAAGCTGCAAGAAGAAGTCAAAGGTGGTGTCGGGAGATGAAAGACATGAGGCCGGTGAAGGAGAGGGAGGAGAGTGTGGAGTGCTGGGTGGGTTGACAGAGGAGGCAGTCTGCGCGCGCTCTCTGCAACCTTGGAACGACCACGGCCATGGGGCAACATGGGAGGGGTCGACAGCGGCTTAAGCGGCGCCCTCAGCCAAGCAAGGCACGACGACACGCCAGCCGCGAACGATTGGCCGACGCAAGGGAGGCACCCATCCACTCCGTCTCGACGCCCTCGACGCGTTTCTCCGACGCATCGCGTCATATCCACACCTTCAACCCTAACACGCCGCCAATAAACCCTCCGTCGTGCGTGCAAACTGTCCATCATGGCGCCAGTGTTTCTCCTGGATTGCCTTCGAAGCTGCCGATACTACCAAGCATCTCGCTACTCCGCACATGCTGAAACACCAAGCTGCGAAGTCATGCTCCGGAAGCGAGCCCGAGCACATGCATCCATCCAGACTGGCCTTTGAATATCGATATCATCTCAAACATGGATATACCTGACGCAGCTCGACAGTCACGGCGCTAGGTTTGCCCACTAGACAAGCCCCAGTGCCGTTATCACCTTCGTGCGAGGGCTCAGCCGTTCAAGAATGACCACGAAAAACTCATTCCGCACTAGATGGACAGTGGTCCTCATTTGGTATTTATAACAGTGAGAACTGATAACTTCTTTCCAGGGTTCGGAAAGGAACTATTGTCAAACGTCAATCAACGTCCAGACAACGATGAACTGTACTCGGTGCCATACTTTGCCTGCCTATATTTTTCATTGGTCGGATCTGGTCGGATATCCGTCATATGCGTATGGTGCAATCCCACCACCTACCATGAGGCCTTTTGTTTCTTTGATATTTCTCTGAAGAACCGTTGGCAGCCAATGTCTCTCTATCTCTATTCACCGTACCCACCGGAGAATCGGCACTGAAAGAGGACTGGCCTGCATAGTCAGTTGCGTTACGCTACCTTTCTGAGGGCTAAAATTACCCGCTGAATGTAGACCAAGTTTTGCCATGTTCAATGCCTGACGGAAGTGCTAAGAGAGTTCGTCGCTCCAAGGCAATCCAGTGGGTAGTCTGCTCAGCTCTTGTTCTACTTCTGTATATCGTTGCATCAAGGCATACGAATGGCTAGGCGCCACAGCTCAAACGTATTATCGTCCAAGCAGCGTCATCTCTGTAACAGTGTGCGTTAGGAGAAGCAAGGGAGATGTCCACAGCTGACCAAAGTGGAACTTGAGCTCCACTACCCTGCCAAGTGACTTCCTTTCCAATCCGACGCAATGAAGAAGTCGATTTTCGTAATATTCACACCTCTTGGGGATGACTCTATTCATTAGATTTCAATGAGACCGAGGGAGTCCTACTTGGATTAAATTGTTGCACATCATCTCCTTGAGACTTCCAGTCATGAACAACACAACTGGGAAAGGTAGGAGTTTCTCTGTCGAATTTCTCAATCGTACCTGTCGAGCTCTCAATTCCGTGTAGCTTTAGAGAGCCAAATTACAAATTCCGTCTTCAATTTCCGCATCACACACCTCATGACTGTTTTCTAGCCTCAACTTTCTTATCGAAGGGCGCAACACGAGGCTTGAAAACATGGCGCATCTCCAGTTTGACCACTTATACTCCTCTCATGAGTTGAAGGAACATTAAAGACACATCCTTCACACAAAAGCCTCGGTGACGTTCTGGTGTACTATTCGATACGACTATATTTCGGTGGCTGGCTTTGGTGATATGTCAATAGACTCGTACGAATGTTTCCTTCGCCTCCGTCCGTAGCTTTCATTCAATCTCGTATGTACTGTGATGTACCGGTCTCGGAAATACCCTTGATCAGCATGAAAGTCCTCACCTAGATCTTCCTTCGTCTCTTCTTGTTCCAGGAGGCAATGATACGAGACAGGAGTCATTGTATAAAGCGTCTAATCTCTTCTCGATTTTTATAAAGTTGTTTCCACCTTAGCAATCCTTCTTTGAGTATTACGAGCATTTCTCACGAACTTCCTAAAATGATCAGCTTTGTGTACCTGGTCACGCTATCTGCCATCCTACCCATTGTCCTTGGAGACAGCACGAGTATAACGACCCAATGCATGACCCAGAATGGTCCCGGCTCTATCAATCCCACAGACGTTCCAACGTATAGCACCACCATCAGCACAATCAGCCAACTCAACCAAACCGTAATATATACGCCAAAAGTCACAGTCACCCCAAATGCTACTACATTTTTGGGCATCTCGACAGTGACTTCAACTGTGAATACTACCACCTTTGTTACGCCCTCCCCGATCACCATCGCCGCTCCATCCTCCTTCCTTCCCTTCGCTCCAGCAGCGCCGCAAACACAGGCATCTGCGACTCCACTTGTTCGCCGTAAAGATCTCGCAATCCGTCAAGAGGGCGACGGTCTCATTTCAACATGCGGTCTAAGTCCTGACGGTGGCAGCCTTGGCTGTGACTCACCTCGATATCCGCAATATGTCCTCTGCACCATCGCGACATATCGGACGAGTGTTACGACTGTCACAGCATCATCAGCAATGACCCAGACGGCTGCTCAGCCAACCTTGACAGTGTTTTCCACGACGACGACTTTTGTGACAAACACGTTGACACAGACGTTGCCGGCGAGCAGGAAGTATGCTGCTTGTGCAGCTAATAATCTGGGTAAGTAAATATAAATACTCACTTACACTAAATGCAAATACACTTCTAACCTTCTCTCAGTGTCCCACATAAAATCGATCTACTTCAATGAAATCGATTATATCCCTCCAATCCCCGTAAACCGTACTCTAGTCACTAACACCACCGACGGGTATTCTTGCTGCGTAACCTGCATGACAACCGTAAGCCACCCTCTCTCCTTGCTCCATCTCCCATTCGACGTGAGCTGAAAACAGTGCTTCGACAGACCAACTGCGCTGGATCCTTCTTCCACCCCCAAGCCGGCCTCTGCCACATTGCTCTTTCCCATGCGCCCACAAACACGACCGTGAACGGCACAGTCGTCACGCAACCTTTTTGCAATCGAGGATCCGGTACCTCGTACATTGGGGTTGTGGAAGGTAGCAATGCGACAACACCAGCGTCGGCACTCGAATTTAGTAACGGGCCGTGCGGACGGTTCAGTTTTACGCTGCGAGCGGGGCAAAATGCGACTACCGGGAGAGTTTGAGAGGGAAAGAGGAGAGCAGACAGAAGTGTTTGAGAGAGAATGGAAGGGGAGAGGTGAAGGTACGGGAGAAGGACCGGAAGGCGGAAGGGAGGAAAGCGAGGAAAGGGAGATACAGGGAGAAGGGTTCTTTAAGGTAGCATGTGGTCGAGTCCGTGTCATTCGCTCCTTTTCTTCGGTTCCTGGACGTCGAAGGCTGTCGTGCTTGTATTTATAAAATATACGTTATAAGTAGCAGGAATGATGGCCTACTACTATTTCAATCTATCCGTTGATGAAGCGAGACCGCTTGACGCACAAAGAATGGTTCTGGGTGTTGTATGCGGATGACAGGCCTCTACGGTTTCTGGGGCCAAGTTTACAACAGAAGCTTACGGCCCTAGACAAAGTATGTAAGATCTGCAACACGAGACGTTATAAGGAGGCAATACCCTAATTGGAGACGGAGCAATTCGCAATTGAATACCGTAAGATGGGTATATGCATGCTTGGTTTGAAATAATATGCAGACAAAGGCTTTACTCAAGGCTCCATATACCCTCGCCCCGATCCTTTCAAAGCATGATTTCTTACTACAGGTCCGTGACCTCTTTCCCCTAGCATTTTCTTCCGGAGGATAGGGCCGTGGGATCCTTGTACATGCTGCTCATCGCCGCGTCGTTCTTGGGCTGCCTCATCCGTCTTGAATCCATCCTGCTTAGTCTGTTCTCCAGCTTCCTTATTTCTAACGAAAGCTTGCACTTCGCTCCCAACAGTCTTCAATTCTTCGCTCTCCTCACCCCTCTCCCCGGCAACATATTGCTGGACCACTCTCAACTCCTCATCTGCTTTCTGCTCTTTTCTCTCACGTTCCCACTTCCCGAATTGGTCCCACCACCATGAATGCGTTACTCCATCCTGTCCATTGTACCCTGCAACTCCATCTTCTCCAATTCGCTTCGCCCACGGTTTATCAGCAATGTAATGTAGAACACACACTTCATTATCCATCCACATTTCTGAATGCCAATACCGCATTGTACTTAGCGCATTGGTCTGATATCCACAACTCCTCCATTTGCCCTTAAAGAACTCGTTAAGAAAATCTTGGTCTGGAAATTTATACCCCCGCAACACTTTGTCCTTTTCATTCTGAGAAATGTCCATTATACGAGCCCCGAGCTGCTCGCTAGGATAGAACACAAACATGCCGGAGTTAAGTAGCGAATGAGTGCCTTTCCCAACAGGTGCTGGGTGCGTGAGGCAGGCCGGGTGGGTAAGTCCTGTATACGCACAATTCTCTTTTGTCCAGGAAGATGGTGCCGAGGGGTCGTTGTCGAGGTTGCAGACACAAGCGTGGGTTGCAAGGAGCCAGTCATGTTCTGGGAGCTTTGTTCCAAACACGAAGGGCGATGGGTCTTTCAGGACCATCATATCGGCATCTAGAAAACATATCTTCTCGTATCCAAGCTCGTGAAGCTCGAACACACGCAGTTTCGCCCAGGTATCTGCGATTTGTTCCGCGATCAAGTCATGATGATCTGACTTTGCGGGGAGGAGTGGCGATATTGGGTGCAGGATCAGGTTTGATTGACGAGATTCGAACTCAAGGGCGGCGATGCATGATTTGGGTAGAGTTGTCGGTGTGTAGAGGACTATCAGTGGATGGGAAGGCGAGTGCTGGTGTAAAGTGTAAGCGAGGATAGTAACGCCGGCGAGATAGGAGGGTCGAGTTATAAGGGTCGCGTACCCGTACTTGGTATTTTTCGATGCCATGCTGGAGTCGTTTGGTCTGTTGACGAAAGGCGGACGTTTTGTAAGAAGTTTATCAATGAATATACTCGTTCTCGCGTGATGATGTCATCAACACCCGAGCCAAATCACATGCTCGACGTTGTGGAGGGTGTTGGAGATGTCTTCGTCGACAGCTAAGCTCTCCACAGCAGCAAATCAGCAAAGTGTCGTAAGATACTAAAGTTCATTATGAATTATAGCTTGGGGTATCTTGCTGCCAACCCGCCGCCGTTTCTGTAATTGCGCTCCAAAATCATACAAGGTGCGACCAAACCATTCATCCGTTTGCGCTTCGTTAAACACGTTTGCCATCCTCTTTAGCTAATGCTTTTCCCCATGCCGTCTCAAAGCCGCTATCAGCATGACTTGTTCGCACACTAGTGGCCTCACTCGGTAGCACTCCAGCTGTGCTGGGTCGAGAAAAGTTGCCCTCGTCGATACCAACATCTCCTGAACTTGCCTCTGGAGTCTCGAATTCGAAATTGCTGCTGTAAACAACGGCTGCAAACGCCTCGAGATCCCTCACATTCTCTATCGCTGCCAGATATTCATTATTCGCACCGCTGCCAATGAGAGGCGCTTGGCGGCAGAAAACAGCAAGACTATTAGCGACCTTGGCCTTGGCATCTGCGCCTACAATTTCTTCTATTCGGGCAGTGGATGCTGATATAGGTGGGATCTTGTACGACAACGAGGCAATCTTGTTGTCGATAAGGTGAGAGAAAGCGGAGTCGAGCAAAAGAGTCAGGACATGTGCGAAGGTAGGAGAATCGATAAGATCGGAGGTTTCGTCTAGAAGACGTCGGAGTGATGGAGAAGCTTGGGTGCTCGAAGCGTTTGTCATACCTGACTCTTGAAGTACGTAATCCTCCTGATCTGGGGGTGGAAGAAGATATGGAAGCCATTTGCAAGTCCTGTATGATGTTAGTAATCTGAACAGCAAACCGGACAGGGGAGGCGTTACCTTCTCTCCTCTTCGGTAGCCCCTTCAATCTTCTTTCGGACCTCCAGAGTGAGTTTGGATAGTTTCTCAAGAGTGATCTCCTCTCGAGGATTCAGACCTCCAAACACCTCCTTTACGGCTTTGATTACATTGTCCATCAAATTGATGCAGCCACGGTGCAATAACCACCAACTGAAAGAAAGATAACGCCGATTTGTCTCGAAATCGTTTCCATACGCGTGCTCGAAATTGTCATCATCATGGTTCTCCAAGCTTATTTTGGACTCCCGTGTTGGACGCGAAGCCAGTGAGACCACACTGGCAAGGTAATTGCGGCGGCCCAGAAGGTTGAGTTGTATTCGGGTTAAAAGGGTGAGGAGGGACAAGGTGTAGATCAAAGTGAACGCTCGCGCAATCGCTACTCTAGTTAGCTCCAGTACAGACACACGTATACTTGGACTCCATACAACTAATCTTCATCTCGTTCCACAACTGTGCTTTCGTTTTCTTCGGTCGAGGTGACGTGTGAGGTCCTGGGTCTCCGCCCCCTTCTCCGGTTGCATTGCTGCCTTCAGCCATCTGGCTAGCATGAATATAGCTCTCACTCTGAAAGCTGGCCAAGCTCTTTGCGTCGTCGTCTGTTACACTCGGTGGTGCGGAGTCTACACCAGAGGAGGCTACGTCGGACGGTCCAACACTCCTCGCCAATCGCTCGGCCTTCTGCTTCTGCAACTCATTCAGAGTCTTCTCGACAGGTAGGGCGTCTAGGATGTTCTCGGTTGCGGTGGGTAGGATTGCTAGGACGGTGAAGGTACAGTCTTCCTGATTTTGCTCGAAGCGCCGGCGGAGACTATGTTCCCGAGTAAGGAGGGATGCACATGAAATGTTATCAGATGCAGATAGAGCATACTTCTCTTTCGCAATTCGATCATCACTCATGCGCTGTCGTGCCTCCGATACCTTGCCCAGCACATATTGACCAGCCAGGTATCCAGCGCCCAACACACCAGCTCCGATCACGAAGTTGGCCCGATTGCGGCGAACCCATCTGCGACTAGAAGCTATCATGGTGAAAGCAGACAATGGAGACGTGTTTTCACGGCATAAGGATGGAGATGCAAGAACTGCTTGTATATGTACATGAACGTGGTATGTCGGTGCTGGGTTCCAAAGAGGCGCCTCGGCTGGCAGGGAGTGTGGAGGGTTGGCGGTGGCAGGAAAGCTTGCACGTGCTTTCGCTACACGCCCACCTGCAGACAACTCTACGTGTCTACCTATGCGCAGTCAGGCTTACTATAACAAATCTACTACAAAACAGCCCTGGACTACGCCGAGCAAGGGATGTGCCACAGCTGAGCCACTTCTCAGTCGACTCCCCGTCCTTTACACCACATAACCCATTCCGTTCTCCAGCAAAGACGCGACTGCTCCAGCGCCCTTTCTATGGAAAATCTCAACAAATCCACCGTCGATGGCTGTTCGATCTTTGACCTGAACACCGAGTACCTGAACAAGACTGATTGGTAACCCGTCCCCCCAACATTTCGGATTGCTGCTCATGCACCCCAGGGCCGAGACCAGTATCGGGAGCCGTACCTCATGGCCGCAGTCGCTCGCTTGCCTCGTGCATGTAATCACTACATTTGCGCACCCTGCCGCCGTGTTCTGGGGCGATGACCTCTGCACCGTGCACAACCTTGGCTGGGGGAAGGCGACTGGCGACGGCCATCGCCAAGGTGCAATAGCGCAGGATAGCTATTCAGGAGAGGCTCTTAATTGCCTCTGGTCCTGCGTCCGTGGTCGGACGGTCAAGGTAGGTAAGCAGAGTCAATCATTCGAATGCCGCCGACGGGGATTAACGGCGCTCAAGCTTGCGGATTTTTCTTCAAGAACATTTCAGACGACGGACTGGATTCGACCATATTTATGAGTACCTTGTTAGACGAGAATGGTTCACGTTCAGGCGTGCTTGCGCAGCTATTACACAATGCCACGGTTGAGAGACATCTCCCCTCGTCAACCCTGGATGAATTGCGCAAGCAGGCCGACGATGATTCTCGCACAAAACAATCCGCGAGCCAGCAGTCTGGTGATAAGAACCAAGAGCAGGCAGATACAAAGCAAACACAACTTTTTCAACGGTTCGCCGAATTACTGCCCAATGGCTTGGCTATCTTGGACAGCGATGCGGAAGCTATATTCGTTAATGACCACTTTTTTCAGCTCACTACGAACAGATCTGCCAAATCTTTTCAAGCATGGCCCGAAAGCATCCATCCTAAAGATTACGAACGTGTAATGACTGCTTATCGCAAAGCCTTTGCTTCCCGTGAGGAGTTGCGTGTGGACTTCAGGTGCGCAGCAAGCGAGGACGAAGAATGGCGAATGTTCCTCCTGAGGCCCTTGAACGAAGAAGACGAGGCCAGTTTCATCTGCGCAGTCATAGACATCACCGAAATCAAACGTGCTGAACTCGCGCAGGAGAAAGCTGCAACGGAAGCGCAGGAGAGGAAAGAGCAACAAGAGCGATTCATTGATATGGTGTCTCATGAAATTCGAAATCCACTCAGCGCCGTCCTCCATCTCGCAGAAGAGATTAAAGACGTGGCTAAACAGATCGAGGAAACCCCCGAAAAGCGCTCGAAAATCGCAGATATTCTGGATGCTGCGGATACCATTCTGCTTTGCGTGTCACACCAGAATACTCTTGTTGATGACATATTGTCATTCTCGAAACTTGACTCGATGATGCTCTCGCTCGTCCCAAGGGTAGTACAGCCGAAGTGGGATTTCTCCCAATCTCTCAAGGTATTCACTTCGGAATTCAAGGCCAAGCGCATCGCTTTTCACTACGCGATGGATGTGTCGTATCAAGACATGAAAGTAGATTATGTTGTAGCTGACCTGAATCGTATGACCCAAGTAAGTGTGCCACAAAGCTAAGGCCGGAGCACTAGATTCCCTTGAGGGATGGGTTCACTCCATTCGGCGCGAAATGGATAGCTGACTTGAAATGAAGGTCCTAGTAAACTTAGTTACGAACGCTATTAAGTTCACATCGAGGAAGGAAGGTGAAAGAAAGATAACAGTTTCTGTCGGAGCAGCTTCACACAGACCCACGTCTTATCCTCCGAATGTCGTCTTCTTCGAAACACGTCAAGAGGACTTCCAACTGGATTCAACTTTGACTGCAGAATGGGGCAATGGAGAGGTATTTTATCTTATGATCGCGATCAAAGACACTGGCATCGGAATCAGTGCAGAAGGCCAGGCTAAATTATTCGAACGCTTCAGGTATTTAAAACCTGGAAAGACAGCTCTCTCGAGCGGACGCTGACGATAATCTCTACGCAAGGCAAGCAACACCTAAAACGCAGGAGAAATACGGTGGGTCCGGTTTGGGTCTATTCATATCTCGTAAATGTGTGTATAACCATTGTTCGCTCTGTTTAGAGGCTTATGTTGTCTACAGTATGTCAGCTACATGGAGGCGATATTGGCGTGAGCTCAAAGGAGGGCGAGGGATCGACCTTCGGTTTTTTCTGTAAGGTCCGTTTCTCTGACGGGCCAGGCGAAGATGGGCGTCCTGCGCTTCGAAGGACAACATCTCATGCATCTTCTGATAGCATGTCCACTCCCTCGGAGCGATCCCGACCCAGCTACAGTCACTCAAACTCTACCCTTGAGGGCATACCTGAACGGCCGAAGATCGAGAAGCTCCCAAGCCAGCGAAGCGTTGAGGAGGACGAAGTGCCAAAGTCTCTTCAAGCTCCTCCTGTTGAATTCCGAGCGGAAGCTCACCCCGAGTCGACTCAAGATAATCGCTTCGATAAAACCGAAAGCATAGCCCAGGAGATTGACACCAAGCCAGCCTCCGTCAGTGGTGAAATCCATAAGTATCTACCAGCGACTCTTAACAGGACAACTGGTGAATCGTCACGACAAGCATCTCTCGCAGAGGAAACAGCAAAATCCTACAGCCAAGAGCAGTCAGATAGCCGGCCCACGCTTCTTCTTGTAGAGGATAACATGATCAATCAAAAAGTCCTCCGTCGCCAACTTCAGTCCCGCGGGTTCGAAGTACTCGTAGCCAACAATGGACAGGAAGCGGTTGACGCTGTCAAGGAAAGGGGCCAGATGTCTTCAGATAACTCCAAGCCTAACGGATACAATTCCTTTGACTGCATTCTCATGGATCAGGAGATGCCTGTCATGGACGGCAACGCCGCGACGATTGAGATTCGAGAGCTCCAGGAGGCTGGAAAGGTTGGAAGAAGCCCGATATTAGGTGTCAGCGCGAATGTGAGGGATGCACAAACCACGTCGATGCGTGAAGCGGGAATGGACGAAGTGATCAGCAAGCCGTTTAAGGTGGATGAGCTAGTAAAACGCATTAGGGAATTGGTACCTAAGAACCCGTGACTATCGGAAGGGCTTCGAAGAACGAACGCAGCATCTTCGCGAGCCTGAACTTGCAGCATCAGTATTGTATCATGCCGTGTTCAAGGTTGTACCATTTGGGACGGAGTACCCTTGTGATCCTTGCGCCTTTTGGGTGTGCTAGACCATGTTGGTATTATATACGTGATCCGGCTCGTTTCCTCAAGGTTTTAATGGAAGTCTTTTCTTTTTCTCCTCGTATCTTTTTCTTCGCAATCTATGGTCAGAACACCAACGTTGAGGGCGGCACGACTACAGACGTATCACCTACGATGGAGGCACCTGCACCAGAGTCGATGGGAAAGCTGCACATAAAGAGGGGAGAACATCACAAAAACTGCGAGACAGCAAGCAGCAGAAGAGCACAAGGGGTATCGTAACTCGTCGTTTCGGAGAACGGGCCTGCGCCTACCAACTTCTTTACTACAAGCCTACAAGGCCGATTCAGACTCTGGGAAAGGAAGAAAAGCAAGTTGCCACCCTTAAGGTTATTTGGAAAGTGGTATATAGAATAGGATCTTCCAGACTTGTAGGGCTAAAGGAGTTTGTAGTACGACAAATAATGACACTCATCATGGAGAGAGTCGCCCACAAGGGCTACGGCGGAAGGTCAAATTGCAACGGAAAGGAAAGCACCCTTTTTCCTATAGGGCTACCATTCACCGCTATCAAATGATGCTGTAGATGCTGATCATGATCCTGATAGTGCCGATACTCCGGATATAGTCACGCTCCAAGTGGACAGACAAACTAGTGCATTTCCTGTCCACCAAGAGGTCATATGTCATTGTTCACCTTACTTTCGTAATGCCTTCCAAGCGTCTTTCAAAAAAGCTAAAGAAGGCGTTATAAAACTTGACAATACAAGCGAGCATAGCTTCCGGGTATTCCTGCACTGAGCCAACTTACAGTTTCACGTTGATGGTGAATCTGATTGCTCGGAAAGCCAAGGATCTGGTCAAGCTGGATCCATAGACGACGTCCCCCTTCATGATCCAGCCAAACCTACTTCAGCATCAGCTGCAAAAGAGAACCTTTCTAAGCACTGGATCCTGTTGACAGCAGTGTTAGTCACCTTCACTCTTGCCGACAGATACAACGTACCTCAACTAAAGGGATGATCTAATCCCTACAATGATGCTCTGCTGTTATACTATCATTTTGGCGTGCAAAGCCGTACATCAAGTTAAGCGCATTTGAAAAGGTGCCGTCATCTTCCACAATCTGTACATTCATCGTGGTCGTCGCCGTCTGCACATGGGACCCGAAAGAGCTTACTTCAGACACTCTCGCCCTTGTCAAGGTTCGGGCGCCCGACTTCACATTCACCCCCTACTTAAGACAAACCGGATTATTGAAATAATACAAACCACGGCCGGACTCGCGCAGCGTGGTCGATGCCTGCTCTATGGGCAATCAAAGTGTCATTGACGTTCCCGCCTTTTCTAAGAACGGTCACATGTTCACGATGCTGGCATATTTGGTATTTTCAAAACAACCAAACAAAGAAAGCCAAACGGGCCAGATCCAATATGAAGTGCGGCCGTGATGGAGCCTAAATCGTAGGTGGCAGTAGACACGTGCAAGGGACTTGGACGGCGTCTGATAGCTGCTTTCCTGAAATGATGCCACTTCCTTTGGTCGACCTCAAGTCCCCAACAACCTGTCGTCTTCAAACGCCAACCTGATGGATATTCTCCGAAGCGTGCATGAAGACGTGGGGTGCTAACGGCTGAGAGCACGCACGATTATCAAGCTAAACTACACGTATGTATACACTGGAATCCATGTTTAGGCCCAGATCCTCCCCGGAATCCATGCTTCCTAGTATTGCAAGACTGAAGCTACTCATTCCCGGGTCTCATTGATTGGTATGCTACCAAGCGTTCTTCGTTTGGGCGATACTTGCGTTCCCGTTGTCATGTTGGGCAAAATGCTGATAGACTACGGCCTTTTATGGGACCAACTCCAGAAGGATGCTAATGATGGGGACACGGAAAGGGTGCCTGTTCCGGAAATAGATGCAATTGCTAGCCATTAGTTTGTGTGCTTCAAACAGTCTGTACAATGTCTGTGAGTTTGCCACATTCTCTCAGCATGGACGATTCTTTTGAAGGTTTCCGTGTAGGTCCCCTGATCCGAGAGACTTGCGAGATGCTCTAAGCTGATCTTAGGCTGATGTTATATACCACTTGTCTGGATCGTTTGAACCTTTCCAAAGTGTTATTAGGTGCCGCTGTTTCCAATCAGAAAGAGTTGGCTATAAACCACAACATCACCTCACCCTCCCTGAACGGAAAAGGAGATCTTACGTACTTGTGAAGTCCCACATACAACTCCAGTTCAACTTTTCGAAGAAGCACGTGCATTTCATCTTGAGAGGGAACCAAAAAGAGGTTCGCAATTCGCGTCTCCATTCTGTTTGATGAACAGGCTAAAGTCGGATTACCAGAGCACCCAGGGAATACCCAGAAGAGCACCGGGATAAGAATGCACCCCGCATGACCAAAGAATTAACCATTAAAATGTTAAATGCAACTTCAACATCGGGTACACGATATTGCCCTTATCCGCATCCAATCATATCTTGTAGATACCCCTGCTTCCTGATGAAAGTGCCGTACTCCATAGCGAGATTCGATGCACCCGCGCTGCCATTCCCGGACTTTAAGCAACCCTCGCATATCTGTTATATGAGCCAGATCTACTCTCCTAATCTAATTACCATGTGGGAATTTGCAATAGTAGTGCATCAGATCCTCGAGCATTACACCAACATATTGCTGCTGTACGAAAACTTCACGCTTGTATCTTTTTAATACATCGGATAGGATTTTCCATCAATCGTGGGGCCTGGATAGGAGCAAGACATGCTGTGGCGACGAAGCCACATTTATCTCTTCAATGAGATGTGACCCTGGGAGTGCCGCTCTCCAGGCCAGCGGAACAGAGCACCAGCCACATGCAGAAATGTGCCAAAGCCGCTCTACCACCCTCGTCTTCCAATCTCAATAGACTCGCCGAACATTCTCGAAGTCGACGATCACCTCCACGTTTGCGGATAGCCTGGAGTGCCCCCGCAGTGTGTGATGAATGCCAACCCTTGGCCATTTATATCCTTTGGTGGCGACAACTGTAGGTGCTCCCACGATTCGCCAAGATGTCTTGATTTGATTACTTTATTGTCACGCCCACAACGCTCACTGGTCTGTACGCGCAGTTCATATAGTAGAAATTTTCCCGCCGGATGTCGGGAAGGGTGGTCTAATAACAGTACGACTTTGTATTCTCCTATATAAGAGCCATGGGGGCTTTCCCTTTTCATCGTGCTTTCGGTCATCCAGAGTCTTGCGTGCCGTTCCAATTCGCTCATCCACCATGAAGTTCGTTATTCCACTTCTTGCTACGACCGCCCTTGCGGCACCATTCTTCGATGAGCGCCAGGATACATGCGCAACTCCAAGTTCCGTTCCTACGACGTCAACCACAAAGCTTCCTGATCCATTCACGTTCATCAGTGGCAAGAAGGTCACCACCAAGGCGGATTGGACATGTCGCCAACAGGAAATCAGTTACATGATGCAGCAGCAGGAACTCGGAACCATGCCCCCAAAACCAACCACATCCGGAACGGTATCATCGAGCTCAATTTCCGTCAGCGTTTCGGACGGCGGCAAATCCATCTCGTTCTCCGCTTCTGTCAAACTCCCCAGCGGTGGTAGCGCTCCCTACCCGGCAATCATTGCGTACGGTGGATCCAGTCTTCCAATTCCTGCCGGCGTTGCCACGATTACCTTCAACAACGATCAAATTGCAGCGCAAGCAAGTTCAAGCAGCCGTGGATCGGGCAAATTCTACGACCTGTACGGATCTGGGCATAGTGCTGGTGCCATGATGGCTTGGGCATGGGGTGTGTCCCGTCTTATGGACGTTATCGAGGCGGACGGAAAGACTATTGACCCCAAGCGTGTTGGTGTGACTGGATGCTCCCGAAATGGCAAAGGTGCCTTCATTGCTGGAGCTTTCGAGCCCCGTATCGCTCTCACCCTTCCCCAGGAGTCTGGTAGCGGTGGTGCGGCTTGCTGGCGTATCTCTGATTCGCAGAAGTCCGCTGGAAAGAACATTCAGACTGCGTCTGAGATCGTCGGTGAGAACGTCTGGTTCTCCAAGAACTTCAACGCCTTCTCCAAATCGACCAACACCCTTGCCACTGATCACCACGAACTTGCTGGCTTGGTCTCTCCAAGAGGTCTGTTCGTCATTGAGAACGATATTGACTGGCTTGGACCCGTCGCAACTACTGGATGCATGAAGGTCGGCCGTATGATCTATAAAGCCGTTGGCGCACAAGATGCCATGGGCTTCTCGCTTGTTGGTGGACACTCCCACTGTCAGTTCCCATCTGCTCAAGGGACGGATTTGAATGCTTTCATCACCAAATACCTGCTCGGTGGCACTGGCAACACAGACATCGAGAAGAGCAGCATTACCGCTGACGCCGCTAGCTACATCGACTGGACCCCACCAACCTTGACATAAGCAGGGAAGGCAACTTTTTAGGATACAGGTTTGCAGGGAAGGAGGAATTTATGGACGGATTTGGACCACTGTATCTAAAATCGTTCGCTTGAACAGCATTAGAGCAATGATTGTACCTGTACACAAGCACTTATTCGGCTTTGGATGTGAGACTGACCTAGCATAATACATGATTGACCAGCAAAGATGCAAGACCGCACCATGATAACCTCAATTAACATTCCAGATAAACAGACTTGATTAATGGGAGGTGCTGCATCGAAAACTTGCCTCGCTGTCTCCTGCGGACATCCCAAGACAATGCGGGAACTACGACACAAGTATGCGCCTTGTTCATGACGCAGGTGAAAAAAGACCTGTGTCTAACAGACCAGTCATAGACTTTTGTATCCTCTTTCACAGCTACAATCATCGGTGATGATAAAAACTGCCTGTGACGATCTTGGAAGTCCTTAACTTGTAGCCGGCGGGTGACTGATACCTTAGTCATCTCACGCTAGGCAATACGATGTTCCGTGCTCCGCTCCGCCTCCTAAGTCTGACAGGTTTGACTCTCGCTCTCGCCTCTGCCTGGAAGCCAACGCCAGTCCCCCAACGAGATTCACCACTACTGTCAATCCCGCATCCATCAAGTCTCCGTGCGCCAACACGCCTTTTGCGACGCGTGTATTGTGCCCTTCACTCCCCGCCCTCGCCCTCCTCCCTCCCTCCCGTCACCCTGATTGCCTGGCCCCATTTCTAGCCTTGCGAGAATCGCGACATCACCAACGGACCCGCCCCCGGTCTACCTTCATCAGCCTCATCGAAACACTGTTTAGAACCACCACCACACCACTCGAGCATGTGTTGATATCCCCATTTGCGCACCCATTCACCCACCCTCTCTGTCATTACCTCGGACCTGCGCCTTGGGTTGTCACCTTCACCAGAGTCCGGTGTCAGCTTGTGTTAATTCTGTCACTCTGCATCGAGTTTCTCCAGCAAATCACATCCACCTCGTCACCAGATTCACAATGACTTCTGTTCAATCAGCGCCGGGCTTCTCTACCCCGGGTGGAATGATTCTGCCCCCAAATCTGACCAAGGAATCGGTTCACGCTGCCATGCTGGTAAGTTGATCCACATTACATTTATCCTCAACCATGCGGCTTCACTACCGAGCTTTGCAAACTGAATTGTAGCTAATATTCGGCTAGAAATACCAACAACTAAAACAACAAGGAGCCACAGACAGCGATCCCGAATTTGTCAAGTACCGAAATATCCTCACTGTCGTCCAGAAGCATACCAATTTGCAAAAGCAGAAGCAGGCATGGTTGCAACAACAGCAAGCACAACAGCAGCAGCAGCAGAATGGGGCTGCATTGACAAATATGGCCAATGGCGCAAAGCCCTTTGCGGCTGTTACGAGCGATGGGCAGGCAACTATATCCACCCCTACTTCTACCGCACCCGCTGCGGGGATGCACATTACAACTCAAGGTCAAGCACCAGGCGGCGAAGATGGAAAAACTCCCACTTCTGCGACAAGCTTCCGTGGAAACGGCTTCAGTCAGGAACAGATGCATACCCTGCGCAACCAGATTGCGGCCTTCAAGCGTCTATCTAAGGGACTCCCGCTTCCGCTCAACATGCAGCAAATGCTTTTTGCATCTCAGCAAGCCAGGAAGGCTCCGACACCCATTGAGGCTGTCTCTGCCGCTAGCCAAGCACTCGACAATGCCACGAAGCCAGGAAGTGTCTCCGGTCCCGATTCGGGTGCGGATCAGACCGGTTCGTCCACCACCCACCAGCGCTACGAGACATTCACTTCTCCTTGGGCTCAGCTTAATCGACAAGTAAACTATTTGGATCATTCTGCTCGGGATAAACGGCTTCTGCTCCCGTCGATTACACCCATTGGAGTGGATGTAGATAAGCTTCGCGAGGAGCGCGAGAACATCGTATATAATCGAGTTTTGTCAAGAAAGGCAGAGCTAGAGAAGCTACCAGCCAGCCTGGGATCCTGGGACACCAGCAAATCGGAATCTCCAAACGAGGATGGGCAATTGAAACTCAAAGCGCTGATTGAGTACAAAATGCTCTGTCTGCTTCCTAAACAGCGTGCTCTTCGAAACCTGATAAGTCGAGAAATGGTTCATTCTGATAACCTGGCGATGACAGCAAATCGTGCCATGTACCGACGAATCAAGAAGCAGTCCTTACGCGAAGCCCGCATCACTGAGAAACTGGAAAAGCAGCAGCGTGATGCTCGGGAAACAAAGGAGAAAAAGAAGCACACAGACTTCCTCAAGGCGATATCTGCGCATGCAGACGACATCCAGAAGAATTCCGCCACTCAGAAGCAGAGACTTCAGAAACTGGGTCGAACTATGATACAAACGCATCAAAATATCGAAAAGGAAGAACAGAAGCGTATCGAGCGTACTGCCAAACAACGTCTGCAAGCGTTAAAGGCTAACGACGAAGAGACATATCTAAAGTTGCTCGGACAGGCGAAGGATACGCGTATCTCGCACCTGCTCAAGCAAACGGATGGTTTCTTGAAGCAACTTTCTGCGTCCGTCAAATCGCAGCAGAGGAACGCCGTAGATCGTTATGGCGACAGAGATCGACCCGAATCCGAGCCCGAATCAAGTGATGATGAGATGGGATCCGGTGATGAATCAGCTCCCGGCAAGAAACAAAAGACGGATTACTATGAAGTTGCTCATCGTATAAAAGAAGAGGTTTTTGTACAATCTTCCAATTTAGTTGGAGGCACACTCAAAGAATATCAACTCAAGGGCTTGCAGTGGATGATTTCGCTCTACAACAACAACTTGAACGGTATCTTGGCAGATGAAATGGGTCTTGGAAAGACTATCCAGACTATCAGCTTGATCACGTATCTCATCGAAAAGAAGCAGCAACCTGGACCGTTCTTGGTTATCGTGCCGTTAAGTACCCTGACGAACTGGAATAGCGAGTTTGAGAAGTGGGCCCCGACTGTCCAGCGAATTGTCTACAAAGGACCTCCAAATGCTCGTAAACAGCAACAGCAACAGATTCGTTGGGGACAATTCCAGGTTCTGTTGACCACGTACGAGTTCATCATTAAGGATCGACCGATCTTGAGCAAAGTCAAGTGGCTTCACATGATAGTCGACGAGGGTCACCGTATGAAGAACGCCGGATCTAAGCTGAGTAGCACCATCACGCAATACTACACTACCCGATATCGTCTCATCCTCACTGGTACTCCACTTCAGAATAATCTCCCTGAACTATGGGCGCTGCTCAATTTTGTTCTTCCGACTATCTTCAAATCCGTCAAATCTTTTGATGAATGGTTCAATACGCCGTTCGCAAACACCGGTGGAGGTGATAGAATGGAGCTCACCGAGGAAGAACAGTTGCTCGTTATCCGTCGATTACATGTTGTGCTTCGGCCTTTCTTGCTGCGTCGTCTCAAGAAGGATGTGGAGAAGGACCTTCCTGACAAGACGGAACGTGTCATCAAGTGCAACTTCTCTTCTCTCCAAGCCAAGCTGTACACGCAACTGCTCACGCACAATAGGTTGATGGTCAGCGACGGCAAAGGTGGAAAGACTGGCATGCGTGGATTGAGCAATATGCTTATGCAACTGCGAAAGCTCTGCAACCATCCGTTCGTTTTCGAAGAAGTAGAAGACCAAATGAATCCCAGTAGAGTCACGAACGACCTCCTTTGGCGGACGGCTGGAAAATTCGAATTGCTGGACAGGATTCTACCCAAATTTTTTGCGTCAGGTCATCGTGTTCTGATGTTCTTCCAAATGACGCAAATCATGAACATCATGGAGGATTTTTTGCGCTTGAAAGGACTACAGTATCTTCGGCTTGACGGCTCGACAAAAGCGGACGACCGATCGGAATTGCTCAAGCTGTTCAACGCACCCAACTCACCCTACTTCTGTTTCCTGTTGTCCACTCGTGCTGGTGGTCTCGGCCTGAACCTTCAAACCGCGGATACCGTCATCATCTACGACTCAGATTGGAATCCTCATCAAGATTTGCAGGCCCAGGATCGCGCACATCGTATTGGCCAGAAGAACGAGGTCCGCATCCTTCGTCTCATCACATCCAATTCAGTCGAAGAGAAGATCCTTGAACGAGCGAATTTCAAACTGGACATGGACGGCAAGGTTATTCAGGCTGGTAAATTTGACAACAGATCGACGAATGAAGAACGGGATGCTATGCTCAGGATCATGTTGGAATCGGCTGAAGCTGCGGAAAATCTGGATCAAGAAGAGATGGACGATGATGATCTCAACCTGATCATGATGAGATCAGACGATGAACTCACTCTTTTCCAAAAAATGGACCAGGAGCGAGAAAAGAACGACGAGTACGGTCCTAACAAGAAATATCCACGTCTTCTGTCCGAAGCCGAGTTGCCCGACATCTACGTAAACGACGACAACCCAGTGGTTGAAGAGATTGAGGAGAACTTCGGCCGTGGCGCTCGTGAGCGAACTCGTGTTAGGTACGATGACGGCCTTACCGAAGAACAATGGCTTGAAGCTGTTGACAACGACGAAGACTCGATTGAGGCAGCTATTGCGCGGAGAGATGCGAAGGTCGCAAAGCGGAGCACCACCAAGACAAAGAGAACGGTCGACATTGGAGACTCTCCCGTTCCATCGCGAGAGAGCTCCGAATCGCCTGCACCGAAGAAGCGAGGCCGAAAACCCAAGGCACCCGAAAAGCGCAAAGCAGATGAGGCTTCGCTTGATGGTGACATTGCACCCCGTAAGCGTGGCCGCCCCGCGCCTACCAAGGTTCAAGAAACCCTCAGTCCCGAAGATCGTGCTATTCACCAGAAAATACTGAATGCCGTTTATGAGTCGCTCAACGATCTTGAAGAAGAATCGAACGACGACGATATTCCCAATCGCGGCATCATCGATCCCTTCATTGAGCTTCCAGACAAGTACGACTATCCTGATTATTACCAGATCATCAAGAACCCTGTCTGCATGAACCAGATCAAGAAGAAGATCAACAAAAAGGAATACCAGAGCCTTAAACAATTCAGGCAGGATATCGGTACTCTGTGCAACAACTGTAGGACATACAATGAGGACACCAGTATCCTTTATAAGGATGCAAACTTGATCGAGGTAGGTGGAGGAACCCCTGATTGGCTATGAACATTTACTGAGTAATTCTAGCAAACATGTCTTGACCGCCTCAAAGAAGAAACTGAGGCACATCCAGATCTTCAGGATTATGATGATGGCGCTTCATTAAATGATGGCAGGTCTACGGCAGCTGTGTCGAGCGTCGGTACTCCGTTGGCATCTGGACGTCAGTAACCTTACAAATTCGGGTTTCTTCATTGTGATACTGATATTTCACCCACAGGATGATTTCGGATAGATTTGGTTACATTTCTGCTCCGATAATTTGATTTCTGATAACGATGACTTTTCACTGCGTAAAATGAGTTGCAGATTCTCTCATTCCTGCATGGTGGGTTTTTTGCAGCTTACTTTCTTGTACCCTCCTAATGCTCTCTTTTCCAATATGTTCTTTGGTCACTTTAGGCGCAGCATGTGGCGTTTGCAGAGGAAATGGCGATGACAGGATATTCTCCTCCGCACAGACTGGGAGGTCCACTGGTTTGGGCAAACCGGCATTGGCGGACTGATTTGTCGCGAAGATGATTTTTCCTTAAGTCGCGCGTCAGGTATCCACAATACCAGCGTGAGAGGTTAGTTGAGATTGCAGTGTACGTTAGGTTCTGCTTGGTGGGGAATGACATGCATAGATGAGTGTTTAAGAATAGTTCGGTACTTCTAGTTGGCTGCTTCAATGATATTATTCAAGCTGCGTACCTTAGTCTTCATGACTTCTGCTCTAAACTCCACTTGACGCAATCCTCGAACCTCACACCAGTTCCGCCAAACACATCTAACGCACTTCCGATCGTCAGGTCTACCTTTCCACCACTGAGTTCCTTAACCGTGTCTAAGTCTTCAAGACTCTTGCCGCCTCCCGCATATGTAACGGGGATGGTGCACCATTCGGCAAGTCTCTGCACGAGTTTGTGGTCGATGCCGGCTTGTAGGCCTTCATTGTCGGCAGCGTGGATGAGAAACTCGGAGCAGTAGGGTTCGAGGAGAGATATCGATTCTAGTGGCTTTGTTAGGGGCTTCACTCAGAGGACTATGGCAGCAGTGGTGCTTGCCTTGAGTGAGTTCCATGTCTGTAATCGTCTGCCATTTGTTCATAGCCACGAACCACGACTCTCCTTTCCGTCGACAGCTCAGATCGATGACAAGTTTTGAAGTATCGTTTCCAAGGGCGCGAAGGACGGATTGGAGATGGGGGAGGGATAATGTGCCAGAAGGGAAGAGGAAAGAAGTAATTATTATCTACTGCTCGTCCTATTAGTGACTTCCATGGACAGAAGGCGAGAAAGAGGTCCGGAATCCTCACTTTCTCAGCTCCCCAATCTATCCACCGCTGGGCATTCTCGTCCGTGATACCTCCTCCAACCTGTAGGCCGCCTTCCCATGCTGCCAGAGCTTCTTTTGCAGCCTCCTGGTTGCCAGACCCAAGCATAATCACATGCGCGCCGGTCAGATTGTGCTCTTTGTATAGCCGCGCGAAGTGGCCTGCTGGAAGGGCCGAGACATGATTCGTTTGTAAAGAGTCGGAGACGTCGGAGAGAGTGCCGCCAACGATTTGTTTCACTGCGCCGGCGTGGAGATCTATGCAGGGGCGGAAGCGGGTCATGGTTGGGTGCAATTGGCGTTGGAGAACAAAAATGCGTCAATGAGAATGTTGATGAATGAGAGCCCCGCGATGCTTGGCATTCCCGTCCGGGGCCTACCTTTGTAGTGTTTGAGCGGCGATTCGGCGCACAACTTCAACTCCAACATGGCAGTCGCTTTGGGCAAGCGGAAGAGGGTGTCGAGGGACGAGATTGGGCCATCGTCGCCTTCTCCGTCGTCTTCAGACAAGCAGGGCGAGCAGGACGTTCAGGCCATCTTCCGGCGGGCCTTTGAGGCCAAGTTCAAACCTTTGCATCCGGAGCAGACGAAGAGCCAGAAGACGGAACTGGCTGGAGATGTGAAGGAGCAGCAAGAAGAAGACTCGGATTGGCACGGCCTCAGCTCGGAAGAGGAAGAAGTGGAAGTGGTAGTTGAGCATTCCGCCGCTCACATCACGAGCGACCGCGCTTCAAGAAATGAACTGAAAGCATTCATGGTATGCTACTTGCATGCTTGCCCTACTTTTCCGCTAACATGTGTTTTGCAGTCATCCCGACCGCCTTCTTTGAAACCTCAACTTTCTTCCGGACGCAAAAATCCAAAGCAAGGCGCGGACGAAGCCGATACCGAAACTCTAAATGCGCAAAACGACCTCGCTCTCCAGCAACTAATCCGGGAATCTCACCTCCTCGAAACTTCGAATGCCACTTCCAAATTCTCCCTTTCTGGTAGGAACCGGCACAAAGCCCTTGATCTCCGTCTCCAAGCTCTGGGCGCAAAGAAGTCGATCTTGAGACAAGAGAACATGCCCATGTCGCACCGAAAGGGCATCCAGGCCAAAGCAGCGCAAAGAGAGGAGAATAGGAGGAAAGAGGCAAGAGAGAATGGTATCATTTTGGAGACGGCGACAAAAATGAAGAAGATAGAGAATAGGAGGGAGAGAGGTGTCGGAGGTCCGAGTGTTGGGAAGTTTAGGGGAGGCACATTGAGTCTGAGCAGGAGGGATTTAGCTAGTATCAAAGGGCCTGTAGCCAGGAGAGGGAGAAGAGGAAGGAGGTGATTGAGGGAAGAATATAGCCGAATACTTCGATTCTATGTAACTCCAGAGCACGAGACAGGCAAGGACCGATGGCCAAAGCCATTGCTGGAGGGTTTCCTGCGGCAACGATTCAACGCTTTTTCGAGCCTCGGTCGTTTGATAACATAATTTCAAATACTTCGGGTCTTCGAAAGAAAATTATTGTCACAATCTAACACAGGCAAGCTTCTGGGATACAAAAGAACAAGAGACATGATTGTGCATCAGCATATGTAGAGTCAGTACATGATTCCGTCCCCCCCACCAACATTTCCTCGCCGCTTTCTTCTCAACTTCATACGACATATATACTAACCCTTGTGCAGCGAGATTGCCCTTGCGCTGTGAGACAAAGTACCTCTGCTTCAACGTGCCCTGCTCTCCCATCCCATTGCTCTTCGCCGGCGCTTGAGCTCAAATTGTAGGGTGATTGTGGCCATAGCGACATGGTTTGCCTTCAACTTTGCGACGGCAAGGAGTGCTGTTCTCCACACACTTACAGTTGGCAGTATGTAGACCCGTGTGACATGAACAAACCCACCATTCTTTGCATTCTTATAGTGTTCAAGATGCTGCGCTCCGTAAGGGCATTTCTGATCCAGGTCTATGATTAGTATCAACGTACTAAATGGTTAGAGAGAAGTGACAAAACATCGTAGAAAATTAGATGTGGACGGTAAGCTCTGGGGCAATGCTGGTAACAATTACTGTACCG